>MU677118.1:132396-145026 GCA_026770625.1 Nicotiana glauca | reverse complement strand
ATATATATATATATATATATATATATATATATATATATATATATATATATATATATATATATATATATATATATAGTACTGCTTCATATTTTTGGGGCAAGCTTTCACTTCTGCTGCTTGACCGGCCATGGATCCTCCAGTGAAGTCCTTTAATCCAAACAAGCATCTCAAGGAAGAGTACGGATCTTCTTTTTTCACTTATTCCGAACAACAAATCTATAAATTGCAAATTTTCCACGTTATATTGATTTGAATTTTCATTTTCAGGTTTGTAAGCAATTTATCAGGAACTTCAATGCTGGAACTATTTCTTCTGATCACTACACTCTCTGTAGGGAAGCCTTTCCTATAATATTTGATTATTTTTTTTTTTCTTGTATTTTTTGTTTATATTTAAATTTTGTTTTTTGTTTTGTGATTCAGATGATTCTCTTTCTACGTTCAGTATATTCGAGCACCAAAAAAGGTGAGAAATAGCACAACATTGTATCATTTTTGACCTGTCACAACATTTAATTCATTTCTATTTTATGGATATACGAATTATCTTAGTTTCTTAGTATTAAGTTTTAGTTAATTATTTTTATGTTTTATGTTTTTTCGGCTTTCCTACTTTAGATTTTGGACTGATGATTGGGTTTGGGCAGAGTATGAATTCTTAAAGAAAGTAGGCTAAATATTCTAGAGTACATGTTCTGAGTGAAGTGACTTGGAATAAATTTGAAGGAATAAACTAGGAAACTAGTGTTCGTATAGATATTACAAATGTGAAAAGGAATTACAGAAAGGAGATGGACATATTTGACATAGTAAGACAAGTTCTGAGTATATGTACTTCTCTTTTGTTGCGGAGAAAGAGGATGTGGAAGCTTTCTAGACCAAAAAAGCCATTGAAACCTATGTTGCTCGGACTCTTCAAAATGTAGTTGAAACAAGAGGATGAAATGAACGCATGAATTCCAAAAACCAGAACAGATGAGTATTTGCCTACCCCTTTCACTTGGACAAAACAAGCTCTGAGTTATGAAGTTGTGAGTGAACCTCGTAATGCTTTTTTTTTTTTAAATTACGATGAAGGTTGGGCCAGCTTGCGTGCGCCTCGGCTATTCCATCGGGTACCTGCCACCTTTCCACTAGCACAGGTACCAGGTAACTCTGACCATCGAGGCAATGGAAGGAAATCACCTAGTGTCTGGATCCGAGACCTCATGATTCTCCTCTTACTTCATTGACCGCTAGAGCACACCCTTGGATGCAATCTGGTAACGCTGTTAAGGGAAAAAAAATGTCTTCTTGGAGAAAACAACATATGCATTAAGTCTTTATCAATTTTACAACAACTAAAATGTTTTACTAATGTGTCGATCCTGTAGTGGTCTATGAATTTCCTGAAGACCTGTACTCTTTAGGGTGATCATTGTTGCTGAAACTGAAAGTGCTTGATTAGTTATATTGTTTCATTTAAGAAATCCTAACACTGAGGTTGTGACTGTAGTTGCTATTTATTTCCATTTCCTTTTCTTTATTCATTTGTTTCTAGGTCCATTACTATATCACTAGACCCCCTTGTTTGGCATCTAATCTTCTATAAAGAGTTTGCATTGATTAGGCAGTTTTAGTTATATGAAGCTAACATAGTGTTTTTGTCTCTATTTCTCAATTCAGGTCCTAATTCTGCAGAGGCCTTGTTGAAAAAAGATGATAACATTACATCATCAAAAAAGAAAGATGATAACATTAATGTTGTTGTTTGTAATAAGAACATGGGATCATATCTTGCTGCGGTGACTCTTGATGTCCTTTGGATTGTTTTTCCAGCCATTTTATGTTTAACTGTAAGTGTTCTCCGTCTGTGCTATAATACTAACAGTGGTTATGTTTCATTTTTATCAAGTCAAATAAGTGAAGCAATAAGTTCTCTATTTTTTTTGACATCTGAATGAATATGAAAAAAGATTTAGTTGTTAGCTTGTTATTTTATTTCTAGTCATTTGTTGATGTAGTAGTTGTTTCCTGCGTGCTAAATGATCTTAAGTTTTGACAACTTCATTTAATACCTGATATTCATTATAGATAAAATAACCATTCGATCACAGATTCTGGCAGATTGGACATATATTAATGCAGTTGTGATGACCTTGTTGGTGGCTTTCTTCGTTGTAGCTAGAAGGTGATCAATCACATAATTCATATCTGATATCCAGAACTCTATCGCCATTCCATTAACCTGTTTACATGTATTTCATTTGGCTTCTTGTATGTAAAGGTACTTCATGTTCAATGCAGATCTGGATTTTCTGTTTCTCAGGAAGAGGGTGTCCGATCTCTCAGGACAAATATATCTGCATATAGGGTTTCTATGGTATGAAGAATAATCATTATTTACATAATAATGCTTTCATCTACTTTAATCACCTTTCATTTCTGGAGTTACTATTTATGTCTTTAGGGATGATTGCTGCAGAATCTTCTGACATGCGTATGTATTCTGGCTGTTGACTTCAAGATATTTCCTAGAAGATATGCTAAAACAGAGACCTATGGTACTGGCTTGGTAAACTACTTTCTGGATTCTATTGCCATACTTTTGCTAAAACCTTGGTACATGCACTGAAGTGCCGCCGCCTGAGTGATGCGGAGCACCCTAACCTGCAGTTTGCTTAGTCATAAGACTTAAATGCAGTTATAGCGATCTTTTAACTAAACTGGAGCTGGGTTTTAGATTTCATCAGTTTATTATATTCTTTGCATTAAGTTTCTTTAAGAATCTACAAAAGTAGGATTGAGCTATCCTTAGCAAATCTTTGTTTGACAGTTAAAACCATTGTAAGATTAAGGGTTATTTCTGGAAGGAACAGAATGGATGATTTGGTGCTATTGTTTCTAGAATAAACAAGGAGTGTTCTATGTCATTGCTAGTGTTGCTCTATATAACTCATGATGTTCCAAATATAGCAAGTTACCTCCTATGGTTCTAAATTTTGATTCTTCTGTCTCATTTTAGGCATTGACATGTCAAACAAATCTGGGGTGCCTTTTCACAATAGTGGCTTATTTGCAACTTGTCATACTGAAAGTTCTTTTCTTGATTCTTCCTTCATTTTTTATCTCTTCCTACTTTAATCAGTTTTACAGTATTGAGCTCAACATCATTGATTCATTGTTTCTGTTTAAGTTCTCATACTGGTTTCAACTTAATACTTTGTCATGAAACTTTTACGTAATGTAAAATGGAGCTGAAATTAGGCACCTTATGTTTTCCTTCTTATGTCAGATGGACATTGGAGTAGGTTCGTTTATTGTGGCAAATGCATTGGTTTCACGGCAGGCACGTGGAATTGCAAAAATGTAAGTGATGATTCTCGAGTTGAATTTTTATCATCAACTTGATGTGATGTTACCTCTTGCTGATGGTTGCTATATTTGTCCTGTTTCTCTTAAGAGTATTCAGGCTATTACTCCTATATCTCTGTAGCAACCAAGCTAGTTAATTGTGCCTGTTAATGAACCATGTCAAGATAGCTGGTGGAAAGCAAAAGAAAAATAAATACAGTGCAGAGTGAATTGTTACTTGAACTGACTTTTACCTTGCCATGCTTCGATGTTTTCCCCTAGTTGATTTGTTGCACGCTTAGTTTATGGCTAACTGATAAAATAGCACAACTCAATCACACAAGTAGGTCGAATTTTGTATAGTTAAGTTTGCACCTAGAAAGCTTCAAAGGTAACTCAATAATGATGCTCTTAATATAGAATGTGGATGCCTAATGAATTTTTTTTCTTTAATTAAGTAATCCAATAAACTTTATGGTCTGGATGTGATGTTTGATGTCCAAAACTCACTAACCTTTTGGCATTTCATCAGATTCATAAGGTGCTTGAATGAAAGAAATAAGATGCATAGAATTCTTTAATTTTTAATTGATTAGAAGGCATGGTGTTGCCAGTGGAATGCTTGTCAGTTTCATTATTGGAAAGACAAGGACATCGAGCCTAAATCAACCGCAAAACCTAGCTCATGAGGATTTCCAAAGACCATGTAAGAAGACAAACAACCCATTCCTCCATCAATGTGGGACACTTAACACCCTTGCCCACCCAAACCTGTCAATTGGAGCTGGACAACATAATATGCGGGCCTAACATTGGGACACATAGTAATAGGGATGAGCTTGGCTCTGATACAATGTAATGTAACAAGGTAATGGAGGAATTGCTCTTGTATATCATTGCGAGAAGTACAAGATATTAATTCATGAAAATTGAGTGTAAATAAGGAAAGAATCAAAAGAAAAATCCTATAAACTCTGCTATTTATATGTGGTCTATGTACATTGCTAAGAAGTAGGTCTAGGCTCATTCTTGTAATATATGTGGTCTATGTACATTGCTAAGAAGTAGGTCTAGGCTCATTCTTGTAATAATTTTAGATTAGTGCTGCATCATATATTTATATGTTTAGAATTGGACAGTGAGATAGATATGTGTCTAAGTTTGCTAATTGTCTGCTATGTCCAAGCTTCTATCAAGGGGTTTTATTTCTGAAGGATGTTGAAAGTATACTATTCAACAGCATTTAACTCCACTACGCATTTCCCTTTAATTTGTTGCATCTTTGGTTTGATTGTAATCAGTTTGAGTGAGGCCTACGGGGTTTGAAATCATGCGTTAAGCGTTCTTCAGTAGGTTTTATTTAGCAGTGCCGGCAAAAATGGCACATGTTTTTGCTTTACAAAATATTCAAAAATATTACGTAATTTCTTTTTATCGAGTATGCTACAGATTCCCCTGTATTAGGCACACTGCTGTCGTGTTTTTTCTTAGATGATCTTTTCGTTCCATGAATTTCCAATTGATTATCCTATTTGATTCATTTGATTCTTTGGGGTGCTTAACATATATTTCAACTAGTCACCTTTGATGTTTAATGTGTTCTCTTGATTCATCAAAAATAATATTTTTCCTGGAAACCATGTTACAGCACATAACTGATTTTCCTGTACTTGTGTGTTCATATTGAAACATGCAGTCAGATCAAGTTTCTTCGTTATGAAAGTGAGAATTTCTGTTCCATTACTTGTATTCCTTTGAAAAAGTAATGGAAGTACAATCAGATCATGTTGTTTCTTTCAGAAGTTTAGAACTGTTATTTAATTTCTGGTCTGTAGTAGCTAATTGATTCTCTTCTTTTACTCCTTTAATAAAGGAATCTGGCAGTTTCTTAATAATCTCTTATATTTTCCAGGAATTTGAGAAATGCAATTTCTTCAACTTGTCCACTTATAGTTCTGGGCTTTGCTCGAATCTTTTTCACATCAACTGTGGATTATCAGGTAAATGGAATCCTAATTCCTTTTTGTTGGGCCATTTCAGCCTGTGGTAATGGTGAGTTAATAACTTGAAATTAAAGTGTATCAAACCCCACCCTATATGATACATGCACGAAGTTACAAAGAAGCTTTCAAGAATGTCTCAACTTTGAAATTGTGTTGTTTACTAGTGGCCCCCTTCCTTTGGTTGTCGTCATTCTTCGCAGTGTGGATAGCATGCTAAATGACTAGTAATAATCCTAGTTTTTAATTTTATTTTGTTTCTTTTATTTTAGTTGCACATTATGTTTCTCAAAAATGACATGTCACTTTTTTAATTAGTGTACTGCCAAATTTGGCAACAGGATTGCTCAATGTTTTACTTGCATGGTGTAGCCCCTTCCGCTGAATAGTGAAGCCAGAACAATAGTCATGTCAAAATTAAAATCCATAATCATCTCATAGAAACGAGACCTTTGGTTTAATGCTTTACAGTTCTATTTCACAAGATATTCTTATTTTCCCGTGTTTGGCTACAGCGATCATCATTAACTTTTCTCATCATATTGTTCTGTCGAAATGGTAATTTCAGAAGAGTCCATAAGCTTCATAGTCTTCTAGTTTTGAACTTTCTCTCTAACATACTACTTTGCTATGTATGATTCTGTTTGTATGTTGAATTAAATGCATCATATTTCTGTACTAATGGTTACAGATGCTTCTCATGAAATTTACCTGCAAAGTTACTATGATCCTTTCTTCATCTGCATTTGGTAGGCATTTCTTCATTCTATATCACTTTCTATGTAATATAGCTGTTAGAAGTCACTCCCTTCCTCATCATAGGTTCACGTTGGTGAATATGGTGTGCACTGGAATTTCTTTTTCACTCTTGCTGCCGTGGCAATTTTGACATCGATGATTAATCTTTCACCAAGTAGTTGTGGAATTCTGGGCTGGTTTATTCTATTAGGTATTGTTGCAATCTTGGCCCATCTCACAAATTTGGGTACCTATGCTTTGTAAACCTATAACGTTCTTTGTCGCTTTAGGATATGAGGTCTTCTTGTTGCTTGGGCTAAATGAATATCTTCTTTCAAGCGAAAGAGGACCTGACATCATCAGCCAAAACAAAGAAGGAATGTTTAGCATTTTTGGTAAGTATTATTGTGAAGTAAAATCTTCATAAAACATAAAATAAATTTGTGAAATGAAATTAGAGCTCTCTCTCTCTCTCTCTCTCTCTCCATGCGTTTGCTTACTCTCTTGTTCAGTTTTATGGTCTCTTTGTGTGTGAGGTAAATTCAGTATGTTCTGGATATTACTGTATTGAATATCGCCGTTTATCACGTATTCACATCTTGCAAGTTGGTCCATGTGATGTAACTTTATTGTAGTAAGAACTGGGTATTCATTTTCTTTTATGGTTCTTCCTTTGTTGAATCTAGCACACATGTTAACCGGTTCGTATGGTCGAACACAAAGGTGTTAGGTAAGTTTGTAGAATTTGAGACAAATGAACATCCAGATCAACACGCGCGCGCTGACGCGCACACATACACTTGCTACTCTGAAGAAAAATATTTCTTTTGATTCTTTTTTGGTTAAATTTTTATTCCTGTGCCAAGCGTTGAATTTCTTTTCCAAATTTCCAGCAGAAGGCAAGAATTGTTTATTTGGGAACCCTTTCCTAGAGGATGTGAAAACTCTGACCATGACTTTTCTTTTCAAGGCAGAATAAAACATGGTTAATGAAGCATTACATTAGCTATTTCTATTTTGTTACACATCTCCTTTCTCAGAAGGTATTCGCAAGTCGTCTTAAATCAAATAAACAGCAACATATTTAGTGTATTCCCACATGTGGGGTCTAGGAAGGTTAGTATGCAGACCTTACCTTGTGGAGGTAGAGAGGTTGTTTCCGATAGACCCTCGGCTCAAGAAAAGCAATTCAAAGCAGGTTTGAAATGAGTCGTCTTTAACCAAATGTGATGTTTAATTCATTATATGAGTATCGACTTTAGATGGGTTGAAGCTGGTTATCATAAAATTTTCAGTATTTCTTGTCATAACTTCCTTGCTTTTTTACGTTATGATTGTAAATTCTGGTTTAGAAGATTATTTCTTTTGATATCAGGTTATTGGGGGTTATACCTTGTTTGCGTCCAAATAGGCAGCTATCTTTTCTTTGGAAAACCTGGAGACGCTGTGTTGAGAACAAACGATTGGGCTAGGATTAGAGTCTGGATTCTTTGTCTTCTACTCTGGTTTGAGTTTCCTCTATGGAGTATCTCTTTTGTCTGCTTCTCTGAATATTTGCTGCCTTGGTGTATAATTGCTGATATTTCTAAGCTTGTTGCTTCTTCTTCACGTTGCAGGTTGTTGACAGTTTTTCTAGATATGCACGTTGAGAGGGTTTCTCGCAGAATGGTAGTGTATTCCTCTTTTTGTTTTCAGCAGAAAATATATTAGTTTTCAGTGTAATCTTATGGCAAGATGACTAATAAACTCTTTTAACAGTGCAACCTGGCGTATGTTACTGTAGTATTGGCTATGAACCTTCAGGTAAGATTCATATTAATTGACACCATTAAATATCAATTCATTCTTTATTGTATCTATTTAGATGCAATTGAAGTTTCGTTTTCATAGTTAGAATGTGGAACTCTCTCTTCCCTGTGGCTCCTTTTGTTTGATTCATTTTTTTTTTGTTGGGAAAGGTAACAAATTATACTCCATTAGCACAAAGGCAGTACTAAGAGCCATATTTACAATTCACAAAAACAGCACAAAAAGTTCCCTAGTTCACCTTACAAGACTTCTATGATGTTTAACAGTGATTCTACTAATTATACCAATTTCTCTTTACACCAAAGTGAAATAAATACAAACAATTCATCTTAATCTTCTAGATATTGTTGCCTATATCTTCAAAGAATATTGAATTTCTTTCCTTCCAGATGGTCCACCAAACACAAGCCGGAAAAGCACTCCACTTGTCTGACCACTCCTTCACAATTATTCCAGCAAGCCAGGAGGAGCTTTCCAGTTGATTTAGGCATGATCCATTTTAACCCTTTTATATTCAAAAAGATTTGCCAAAGCTAATCTGTGATCCGACAATGCAAAAAAAGATGGCTATTGCTCTCAGCTTCCCTTCCACCTAAGTAGCATCTAGAGAAAAGCCGCATTCCCCTTCTCTTCAAATTTTCTTGTGTTAGACCAGTATTCTTCACAACCAGCCAAACAAAACATTCAACTTTGTATGGTATTTTCGCCTGCCAGATGTGTTTCCAAAGCCACAATCCAGCCAGCTGACCACTATGGTTCAAAGTTGTGTATGCCGATTTTGTTTGCTTAATTATTGTAGCTACCCATTCATCTGCGCAATGTTTTACGTGTAGTTTCCAGTTCTAGACATGTGAAAGGAGTTTGTGCTTGCACACATACATGTGACTTTTATTGGATGATGGAGTTTTGTCTCTTAGAATTCACAGGTTTTCTGATGCCTTCTCTCATCATTTATGCCACGATAAAGCGCAAAGTGGGGAAAAACTTGGAGCAAGTGTATTAAGAACGATTTCTAACAAGTTTTGATATGAGATAGTGAGTCTAGATGGAGAGTATCTCGATGAAATGCTCAATACAAATTACACGGATGACTTAAATGATCTTCATAAACGTGTGACAGATAGAAAGCCTAGCTAAATTCATAGATAACTTATGTTGAAGTGAAGTATATCATGGATTATTAAGGGTAGAAAGGTTTGTGGTCCAATTGGTATCCTTATAGAGGTTTTGAAGTGAAGTTAGATTGATGGCTAACCAAGCAATTCAATGCTACATTAAGGAAAGAAAGATGCAAAATGAGCGGAGAAAGAATAGATTGGTTCTAATGTATGAGAACAAAGTTATACAGTACAACTTTGTGAAACGAGTGATGGACGATGGGTTTAGGAACATAAAAGTGGCTGAGTGTGTTTACTCTTGGTAGTTTGATAACAGCAAAGATTGGTAGAAATTTTAGAGGAAGAAAGATATCTACATGAGATGCAGTGAACTACGGAAAGCAAATGATAGAGTGCGAATGAAAGTCCTTTCCAAAGGATCCATATCAAATATAAGTGGTATTAAAGATATTTACGAAAGAGCAGTCACAAGTATGAGAGCAGTGGGAAGAGATGCAAAGAGATTTCCGTTAACCCTGGTTTACACAAAAGATCTTCCTTGAACCCGATACCTAACAAATGAAAGCAAAGTCTACACATTGGTTGTGGGACCAACGTTATACACGAGTATGTGTAGTGTCTCAGGGATGCAATATATCCACAAGATGAATGTCCTAGAAATGCACAAGTTAAATAGGGATACGTAGTTGACTTTAAAACAATTACATCGGATAGAATTGTCTAATTGTTACATGGAAGTAAAGGATCCATATAGACTGTACCAGCTGGTTGGAATTTGGTCTCATTGTTGTTTTTATAGTTACATTACATCTGTTGCTTGTCAGGAATATTTATATTTTGGTTAGTAACTTGCATGTCAGTGTTGAAATAAGTGTACGATTTAGAGAACCTCTTTTTTAGAGAATTCTTAATTGCTTTATAGACAACTATTTACCAGTATTGGAATGAAATGGATACAAATAGAGAGGAGTGGATTTAAAGGATTCATATAGCTGATCAGAATGGATATAGATCATATATTTGCTCCCACAACTAGTATGGAGTTGAAGGATTATTGATTAATTGATCACTCATCACTTATTTCAGAACTTGATAAGTCAATTGAAAGTGGAAATCCAAGAGATAATAAGAGATAGAGAAACGAAGTAGCTTTGAGCTCTGTGAAACTAATAACTATGAAGCACAAAGAGTTTCATCGGTACTTACTAGAATAGCATGGACAAAACTTTGACTTGTAAGGAAGACTAAACTCTAAATTTCTCCAACAAGTTAATTAGTTTGGGGTCATTTGTGCAGTTTAGTGAACTGCACAATTTTTATTTATATTTTCCTTTTAAAAAAAAATTGTGCAGTTTAGTGAAAGGACGTCTTTTGAGTAATACGACAAAATGGATGTCATTGAGCTCAGGACTGGGGGATAGATGGTTACTTCTTGTCTGTTCGGAAATGCTAATTCTATTTCACTTTTTGTGATAGATTGATTAACCGCATTCTTGAGTGAAGTAGGACGCTTATAATTTTATTTTTTTATTTTTTTACGCTTATAATTTTTCTTCTAAGATTGAACTTAATATACACTTATACAAACTAAGTGTTGCTTTTTCGAAATGTTGCGAACGCATTTCCAAAAAGTTTGGTCAAAAGTAGATTCACTTCACTTTCAGTAAGGGAGCAGCACCGGACTTCTGGATAGGGGAAGACCTTAATTAATTTTCATGCTTTCTTGGGAAGAACTTGTGGATTACTGAGCAAATTTCTCTTGAATGCAATGATGCATAATTTCATAACGCAATTATGATTCTGTATAATGTTTCATTTCTTTTTTAATTTAGGCATGGCTCAACATTTCTCTTTTTCAGGTTTTTGCAGTTTTAACTCTAGCTGATTATGTACCTGGATATAAAGTTGCCGCGTTGATAGAAGTTTTTGACCGAAACTTACTGGGCTCTTTTCTTCTGGTGAGAAAAATTTATTGCTGATATCATCGTTCTATAATGCTTCCTGCTCATCCTTTGATCTCTGGATGATAAGATCAGTCACAAAATCATCATTTGATCATGCAGGCTAACGTGCTAACCGGATTGGTTAACCTGTCCATTGATACCCTCTTTGTCTCACCATTCACTGCACTTGCTATCTTGGTTGGATATGCTTACATTTTATCTATTGCTGCAGCAGTAGCACATGTTTGTGGTATTCGATTGAAGTTTTGGTAGGGGAGCTTAGTCTAGTATACTCTAATTTCATTCATTCTTTAACCCATCCTCCATTACATGACTCTTCTTATTGTAATAGATCCTGTGTGTCTACATTAGATTCTGAAATCAAGGCATTGGATTAACTTCTATTTGCTGTCGCTGAACAATCTTATATTTGTCTCACTCCCCCTCTCATTCCCTCCATAGTAGAGGGGAAAAAAAGTACCTGTTGATTTAACCGCGATACAGAACACTATATTTCTGCTCATTAGAAATGCTCATTGAGAAGTGTATGGGCGAAACATACTCACATGAGCATGTTATCGCGGCCTAAATTATATGCTCTTGCTGTGCTGCAACAGCCAAAACGGGAGAGCATGTGTGACAGGAAGCAGCAGAAAGAGTGAGACATCAATCCCTTTTTAGCATTCTTTGTGCACAAATATCAAATACTTGGGCAAGAAAAGGAAGCCAAGCTCAAGCCCCATTTGAGAAATGGTATTAACGGTCCCCGCACGGGTCCCAAAGGCTTTTTTTCTTTTATTGAATTGATCCCACCAAAAGGAAGTGCGAATAATAGTGTTAATAATATGCTCCCTCCTTCCGTCCTTTATGATACTTTTTGCTTATCGAGATTCAGAGTTTTAGACTATGTGAACTTTGAACAATATTTTAAATTGTAAATTTTCATCATATTGACATGTGAAGTATTGCAACTTAAGTAGTACTTTTTATATAATTTTTGAATATTTAAATTTTAACTTTAAAATATTAAATTGATCTAATTTAATTTAGCTTCAAAAATTAGTCAAAGTCTCGCATAAATTGGAATGGAGAGAGTGATAGACAGTTTTAGATTTGAATGCAAATGATACTAGTTCATAATCAAATAGACTTGTACACGTGTGATACTACTTGTTCATAATCAAATAGACTTGTACACATGTGATACTACTTGTTCATAATTAATCTAAAAAGTGAGCTCCCCAGCTTCAACATCACAAAGGACTTTATCCAAGGCAAGGAATGGCCTCACAAGAATAATTAGGACTTCATAGTCCACTTCACAATCTAAAATAATAGTCTGCGAAAATAATGAACTTATCAACCCAAACCAACATATCTTCAATCACTCCAATGGTCTTTTGATAGTGCGGTTGGTCATTTGTAAGTTGTAACCTCATTGAAGTGGGTCTTGGTTTTCCAACCCCAGAGTTTCGAAAATTGAAAAGAGCACCAAATCAATACTAGCTCTGTTGACGCACAAAGCTTTACCAAAATCTATATTCCCAACAGTGCATGGAGTTGTAAAAGCACCAGGATCCTCCAATTTGGAAGTCACAAAATGAAAAATAGAAATATCTTGGTTAGTAACCTTGATAATTTCAACATATATATATATATATATATATATATATATATATATATATATTT
>MU677118.1:125009-127034 GCA_026770625.1 Nicotiana glauca | reverse complement strand
TTTTTTTTTTTTTTTTTTGGTATTTTGCATAACTATTGTAATTTATATTAATATAAAGTAAAAATATAAAGAATACAATGAAGATGGAAAAAAAATTGCACTTATAAATGGCAAGTGCTACATTTATTTCAAAATTCAAACTTACAAATTGAAAGGTTTACATTTAACAAGTAAATTAACGAAAAAGAGTAAATTCAAAGGTTTTGCATTGCCTTAGACTCTAAAACCTTTAAAAAAAAATTGAAATCTAGCCTTTAAACCGGTCCTGCCCGGTTAACCTGTTCTACGTGGATTTTGGTTGACCGGTCCGGTTAACCGGATGAATTAAAGTGAACGGATCAACCCCCCTAACCCCAGTAACCCAGACCACCCGGCCCCCTAACAACCCCCCGGGTCCCGGGTCAACCCGGCCCGTTTGACACTTATAGTTTTAGCATTTTGCACATACCTCTCTCTGGGTGATGAGCTGACTAGCATTGTACTGGGCAACCACAGCTTTCAACGTTTCATGAATAATTGAAGGCAGGACCCTTTCATTGTAGTTTTCACCAAGAGTTCGGTAAACAGTGGGTAGTTCGTCTGGAACTGGACGAGTGAGAACTCTGAGCCCAATTTTCACCTGTGCAATAAATCAGGGAAAAGATCATTATATTAAATCCTATACTTCTAAAAGTCCAAAAACTTTCTGTATTTAAGATTAAGCAAAACCTCAATTATCAGTCTATCACCAACCTTTGTTGTTCATTGTTACAAATGTTTCCCCCTTTTTTCCTACCCTATCTAGTTTTGTTTTGTTTTCGTCCTAAGAGATGAGAGTAAAACAAGTGTTCAGAAACAAAAATTACCATCTGAAGGTCACGACTTCCTGAAGTGCTCTCCACAAGGTGGGGTCGTGCACGAACATCATAAATGACTGGCCTTTCAAACCAAGGAATCATGAAGTGTGTCCCTTCTGGATAAACCTATTCATATATCAGTCATGAAAGTTTATCAAAAAGGAAAAGCAAAAATAAAAAATAAAAAACCAAAAAAAATGCGCGCATAGTAAACAAAGGAAAATCATCTCATAGGGTCATACAAAGAGGTAGCCATAAACATCCAACACAAGCATTTGACTATTTGAGTATATAACATAGACATCAAGATAAGCTAACAATATCTTTTCATATATTAAAAAAATAGTATACAAGCATGTGGCTGCAAAGGCTCCAAAATTCATGTCGCCTAATAAGTTTATTAGCTTGAAATGGATAAAATAGACATAAAATTGGTAGCGACTGTTGCTAACAAAAAACCAATTCGAGTAGCACTGAGAAAAAGTCATTTCGGGTCAAAGAACAAATAACAAGAATACCTTCTCTTTAACACCAAGAATACGGTTGAAAACAATGGCACGATGCCCACCCTCAACATTGTAAAGACTGTTGGCAACTCCATATACACCAAGACCAGCAACAACTCCCAATTTGATCAAAGCAGAAGCTGCACCACCACCTGGCATCTTAGGAACCTTAACATTGTTGAGATTCATCTTGCCAATCCTGAAATATACACATCACAGTCATAATTTCCGTTAACCAAGAAATAGCAACAGAGCACGCAATCCAACACCGCTCTTGATTGGTCTGCAGGGAATTTTGTTCCCTAACTCCATTTTGGATAAAAGCTGGGGACAAATATCCTTAAAGGTGGAACAATGACCTTTTACCGTAAACACGTCAATATCAAAACCTTTTGTATGTCATGTACAACACTTTATCTTACCAGAGAAAAGCGGTTTCAGATCTATACAGAGGGATTCAAAAAAAATTCTATAATGACCTAGAGCAACTTTTGACTCTCCTTTACCACTACACACGATTATTTTTTCATGCCAAGGGAATTCAACTGCTAATATATAACCAAAAAAAATCATTTTTATCCTGTTTGCGCAGTATAATTTCTCGAAAAAGGGAATCCAGTCAAACCCCCTTCCCTAAGTCCCAAATATTCGACATTTCGATTGCCATTTACCTTTTTCTTCAC
>MU677118.1:55009-120009 GCA_026770625.1 Nicotiana glauca | reverse complement strand
ATAGCTACTGATGATATTGATGCCACCAAATCGACGATCGAAGAATCGGAGCAAGTCATATTAATCGAACACCTACCGGATCAAAAGGTATACCTGGGCACGGGGTTAACCCCTGAAATTAGGAAAAAGCTCATTGACTTTCTTAAAGCTAACATAGATTGTTTTGCGTGGTCCCATCTTGACGGGAAAGGGATCCCACCGGAGGTAACCACTTATAAGCTCATTTTGGACCCAAAGTTCCATCCGGTTAAGCAAAAAAGGAGGACGTAGTCCGAGATGAAGTATACGTTCATCAAGGACGAGTTATCCAAACCCCTTAAAATAGGGTCCATCTGGGAAGTTAAGTACCCTGACTGGTTAGCTAACGTAGTTGTAGTGCCTTAAAAAGGGAATAAGCTAAGAATGTGTGTAGATTACAAAGACCTAAACAAAGCGTGCCCTAAGGATTCTTTCCCTTTTTCTAACATCGATCTGATGATCGACTCGACGACCGGGCATGAGATACTTAGCTTTCTCGATGCCTATTCCGGGTACAACGAAATTCAGAGTTGTTATGCCACAAGATGGCTTATGTTAGCCCTTGGGCTGTAGGAGCCCCTCAGGAGTCTCTACACCCCCAGTGAGCGCGGGTACCTAGTGTGAGATGTGATATTCCCCGAGGGGCTGATACAAGTGATTGTGAGGTAGCCCGAGGGGCTGGTTCTGTTGATATTTTGTCTGAAGGGTGGTTGTGGTATATATTTTGCCCGAGGGGCTATTTACATTTAAATCCTTTTACTCACTATTTTTCATCACTCGTTTGAAATTATTGAAAGAAGTTTTGAAAAGGATTTTATTGAACTGGGTCATTTTTACAAGTTCATTGTTTTTACTGCATTGTTTTGGATTTATATTGTTTTTTTATAGCGTTATGATGTGGCTTGTGTGTTTTCTTACTGCTCAGCTGCCTTTACTTTTTTTACTTACTAAGTTGGCATACTCACATTACTCCCTACACCTTGTGTGCAGATTCAGGAGTCTCGGGTCACGCTAGCGAGTGCTGATTTGTCTTCTAGCAGGCTTTCGGAGTTGAATAGGTAGTTGCCTGGCGTTCGCAGCCTAGTGCTTCTCCTTCCTATCTTTATTCCTCTTTATATTAGCTTTGTTTTAGACTATGTTGTCTTTCCACATTTCTAGACAAGTTGTAGTTGCTCATGACTGGTGACACCCCGATGTTGGGATATGTTTTGTTTCCGCACTGTTCTATTCTACCTTAAATTTTGGGATTTTAGCTTATTAATGACTTTTGAATGACTTATTATAATTGTTGGATTGGTTTTGGGGTTTTTGTCGACTGACATAGTTTCACGATAGGCGCCATCACGATCGGTTCCGTTTTAGGGTCATGACAATAGAAAAGACATATTGTATAAAATTTGTATAAATGTTATGAACAATAAAAGAATAAGAAGAAGAGTATTGCAGAGAAAAGTAGAGAGAGAGGGAATTCTTATTGATATGGGATGAATTACAATGGAATAGAACCCTCCATTTATAGGGAGATGGTAACTTAGCCACCAAGTAATAAACCCTAGAATCTCTCTAAATATAGACATTCACCATAAATAGAATTCTATTTATAACACTCCCCCTTGAATGTCTATTCAACAGATAATGTGCCTCGTTAAAACCTTAACTAAAATGAAACCCAGTGGGAAAAAAATTCTAGAAAGGAAAAAGAGTACACATGGTTAGAAATGCGCCTTTTGGTTGCCTCGTTAAAAACTTTGCAAGGAAAACCCAGTGGGACAAAACCTTATAAGGGAAAAAGAGTGCAACGCGCATTAACTCCCCCTGATGAGAGCATCAATTCACATCCTTGAGTCTTCACATTTCAATATTGTGCGTCATCTTCAAGAGATCGTTGGTAGATATTTGATAAAGAAATCAGCCATATTAACTTGAATGAATATATTGCACCTTGAAATCATCATTCTTGATAGAGATATAATGTCTTGATAAATATTGTAGAATGGCTCTTCAATATCTCTATGGAGGTATTCTCGCTATCACATTATCATGCTTATAGTTATAGCAAGATACATATACGCACAAATTGCACTAAGGATGTGGTACTTCAAGATCAAAAATTCTATATGCTTTAAGCAATTTAAATCCTTTATGAAATGTCATATAAGTTAAGTCATATAAGCCATGTAAATAGACTTTAGATGCATATCAACTTTTTATGTCATGCTAGACATATAAGATAAATAAAAGTGATTGCACATACCACTAACGTTATACTTTCAAGTATTTGAACTGCAGGTCCAAAATAACATGTCTTTCATATGAAACCAATTCTATTCAAAATTGTTTCTCCAAACTTAACATCATCATATATATTTAGTGCTATTATAGATGTCGTCGATAAATATTTTATATCGGTTCCAACCTCCTTATTTTCATAAAGACATAACATAGAGATCTCTTCATTCATATATTCAGGTACTTGAATCTCTCATGAGATTTAATAAAGTGTTATGTCATGTGATCTTCTAGATCACTTTCCTCCTTTATTATGATCATTTGCTCATCTTCTTTATCAAGAAGTTTATTTGAAACCGATTTGTCTATACGCTTTAAGCGTACCACGGACTTTGTCCTTCTAGGACTTAATATGAGCATTTGCATTGAGAATATAGTTACTTTCTTTGGGTCAGCAAATGCGTCTGGCATGCTTTGCAATATATTGCAAATGAATTATCCTTTTATGAATTTCAAGTTCATATTATCTTATTCAAGGATCTAGATGTACAAACGATAATTCATTCCACGTAACTTTTTCTCAACTGTTGTATCTTGTCTCCCCCTCATGTTAGAAAAACTAACTTATTTCCTCAACTTTGATAACTCATCTTTGTGATTTATGGTGTTAATCAAAATATACACCGCACATCAATAATAATAAGATGGAATTATTTGGTTCCTGACCATGAACCACTTGTGAAGGGAGAAAATAATATACTTTCATATATAACGTATATCAAATTGATATACAAAACTTTGTTCTCATAAGCAATTGTTTAGTTATTAAGTGGAGGCACTCAATAAATTATTTTGCTAAACCAGCTGTGATGTAGACCAACTTATCAAAATGAACTTCTTGAATAGAAAATCTGGAATATACTCTAAATTAAATTATTGAGCAAGTTACCTCGCAAAATACCATATTGCGGGTTATTAATAATCGCATATGTAACCATCTCATAGATGCATCTTATGTGGTATACATGGAAGGTGAATGGGCCCATATTCACCTTTGATATTTCCAGCATTCATGGAATTCAATCCCAATTTTAATTGGACTATTAATTAATGAGAACAGGTAATGTGTAAGAGAATTCGTAAAGAACTTTCTAGTTCTTTAGTATTTACCCATGTGAATTCTCTTTTAATTTTGCACATCATACTTAAATTGATATGGCTAAATCAATTATGCCAACTGGATAAATTATCAATATTGATAAACTTCATGTTTACACCATGATGTGTGCAATTATATATAAACTCCAAGTTTATTATGATATGGATTTTTATATCAATAAGTATCCACTTCATTGTGGTATTCTTTTTTATGTAGTACACATTGGAGAATAAAGCGGATAGCTTTTCACATACATATTGCTCCGCTACAAAGTGTAGTAATAGAAGATATTAAATCTTTCATTTATTTATAATCTCAATATAATCAACCGCTTTCGCGTATACTTTGGAAACTGAATAAGTTTCTTTGAGACTTACTACAACACAATATTTTATTGGTAATCAATTGTGTTTCTCCAAAATAATAATAATTGGCTCTTCCAGAGCTCTCAATTAATTTGGTACTACCACATATTTATCAACATCCATATGGTGAATATCTCTTTTAAAGAGGAAGTTATACCATTATGGTTATGGTCAGAATTATATGCAAGATCTGTTTCTTGCATTACTGTTGTCTTTTAATAATCACAATGTCAAAATATTTTGGCGTACAATAGGTACGTGACCAATGACTATTCATGCCATAATAATGACATTGATTTCTTATATCATCTCAGACCTCCTTCTAGAGGTGAGTGTGGTATATTCACTACCACTAGCACATTCATATTCTGTCAAGAATGAATATGTATTCATAAATCAGATGTTGTCACATTCACATCATGAATGGACCATAATCATCTATATGTGCTTTATAAATTTCATGTCAAATCGATGGCAAATATTACTTTCACATAGTGAAAGATTATTTTGAGAATCCTTATTATTCTCATTATCACAACGGTGACGATTATAATTTCGTCTATTGCCACGTCCACATCCATTGATCATTCATGGTAATAAATTTGTCTTCTTTTAGACATATTACATACTGCTATCACATTCTCTTAAGGGAATGAGAATGGAGCAAATTCAATGGGACGGATTTTTAATCTTTGCCCACAATCATACATGATTTTGATCATGGCAAGACATATAAATTTTACCACTTCAAGTGGTTATAATTTCTTACAAACTCCACTAGAGTTATAATCAAACTTTGTTGTCTTTGCTTGTATATGAAATCAAATTATAGAATGCTAAGAATTTGGAAGAGAAAAGTAAAATACTTACCTTAAATCTAGAATTTAATCATGAAAAAAGTTCATAAAACAATTGACAATCATTATGCTCAATCCCAAAGTTCATAGACCTGCATGGGCCACCATGTTCTTATGGAGATAAGTGTAATTTTCTTCATGAACGTCCTCCGAAATTTAAGACTGACATTCCAAGACAAAGAGAGAGTTCTGCAATAAGCATTGGAACTACGGGTAAAAAAATGTAATCTCGAGCATAATGAGATTAGCAAGCGTGGAATTGTATATTCAGCTGTTGTCCGAATTAAGTCTATATATTTCATGGGTGGTTTAATTTCTCGTACATTAGACAACTATTTAATAGTATATCTATAAATTAAAACAACCGCCCTCTACTCAATTGGTTAGAGTCTCGTGCTGATAACGTATTATAAACAATAAAAGAAGAAGAAGAGTATTGCAGAGCAAAGTAGAGAGAGAGGGAATTCTTATTGATATGGGATGAATTAAAATGGAATAGAATCCTCCATTTATAGGGAGATGGTGACTTAGCCACCAAGTAATAAACCCTAGAATCTTTCTAAATATAGACATTTACCATAAATAGAATTCTATTTATAACAATAAAATTTTTATTTAAGTTGTATGATATTATAGTTGTATTTAACTGGGTAGAAATAATGTATGAAAGTTTTAGATAAATTATAAATAAGTTATATAATATATAATTAGTTGTATGAAATTTATTTTTGCTATGTATGTTGTTGTAGATATTTAAATTTGCAATAAATTTGTACGAATTTTGTTTTGAATTTGTATGTTGATGTACCATATATTATCTTAGAGATAGAGATTTTATGTGTTTAATTTGAATATAAATATGTAATGAAGTTTAGATTCAGTAGAAGTTCTCTTAAAGATAAGCCTCGACCGACATTGCTAAGAATGCTTAGAGGATGTTCTTCTGTGGTAAGCTAATACCTACTTGCTTACTTTCTGAAACTGATATCTTCGGATACTGTATTCTATTGAGAAATAAGATTTCTCCACTATATGCTTGAGACTGCTAAGATGCACATTATGTGCATCAATCTGCACATTTGCTAGTTGTTCAATTGTGTTTTAATGTACTAATTAGTTTGAATTGCTCCTTTATCAGTGATTTTCCGGCGTAGATTGATTAGGATATGATTTATATTGTCCACCTACCTTGCCGTGTCTCTCCTCGCTAACTTTGGAATTGCTGAATCACGGACAAAAAAATAGAACCACTTCCGATTTTAGTCGATTGCATATCTTGCTGTCACCAAAATAGTGTACCACTTCCAAATCTCAAGACTTAGATCGTCGACTGCATTTCTTTAATAGCTAAACATTGTCCTAAGGTGGAAGAAATTACTGCAATTACTTGATTTCTTTTGTGAAATATGTTGACCATTGGGAGTTTCTGTAACGACCTGGCCGGTCGTTTTAAGAATTTACACCCCCCGATCCCCTATTAACTGCATTTTCCGTGTTTGTTTCTGCTATTGTGAGTTATCGGGAGGATACGTTTTGTGCTTCGGAGTATTTTGGGACACTTAGTCCTTAAATGAGAGTTTTAGCCTTAGAACTTGGACCATAGTCGGAACAGTGTGAAGATGGCCTCGGAATGGAATTCTATTTGTTCCGTTAGCTCCATTGGATGATTTCGAGAGCTTATAGGCGTGTTCAGACTGTGTTTTTGAGGCCCTTAGCTTAAATAGGCTTGAAATTCTGAAAGTCGAATTTTTGAAGTTTTTGATTCGATAGCGAGATTTTGATATCGGGGTCGGAATGGAATTCCGAAAGTTGGAGTGGGTCCGTTGTGTCATTTGGGACGTGTATGCAAAATTTCATGTAATTCAGATGAGGTTTGATAGACTTGCCGATCAAAAGTAGAAATTTGAAGTTTTGGAATCCTTAGGCTTGAATCTGAGGGTGTTTTGATGATTCGATGTTGTTTTGAGTGTTCCTAAGGTTGGTACAAGTTTGAATAGTGGTATATGATGTGTTCGTATTTTTGGCTGAGTCCCGCGGGCCTCGGAATGATTTCGGAAGGTTGTCGGAAGAATTGGAAGTGGTTTGGAGTAGCTGAAGTTGCTGATCTTCTATCATAACCGCACCTGCGGTTGGAGACTGCAGGTGCGGAGCTGCAGAAGCGGTGTTAGCATCGCAGAAGCGGAAAAAGGGAGAGCCAGCAGGGACCGCAGAAGCGGACACTTCATCGCAGAAGCGATACCGCATCTGCGTAAAAGTAATTGCAGGTGCGGAAGCTGGGCTTTAATGAAAAGTCGCAAGTGCGACTATGTCTACGTAGAAGCGGGACCGCTTGTGCGGTCCCACGGCTACGGATGCGGTTTCACTGATCAGAAAAAGGGCAGAAATGAGGGTTTAGTCTCAAATCTTAGAAATTTGATTTTGGAGCTCGGGATTGGCGATTTTGGGAGAGATATTCACCTGGGTGTTTTGGGTACATAATTCTTGCTCAGATATGATTAATTTCCACGAACCTATGCTTAAATTCATCCTTTAAATTCGAATTTGGGGTGAAAATTTGGAGAAAAATTGGAAAGGTTCTTAGGCCTAATTTCGGAGTTNGGGGGGGGGGGGGGGGGGGGGGGGGGGGGGGGGGGGGGGGGTTGGGCGATTTTCCTAATTTCGCGTATTAGCTTCGAATTAATTAGTTGCATTAGTTACTTGAAGTCATATTCACATTATGAAATTACTTTGAATAGATTTGGGCCATTTGGAGTCGGATACTCGTAGCAAGAACGTGGTATTAAGTTGATTGAGTTGGTTCGAGGTAAGTGGCTTGCCTAACCTTGTGGGGGGGAACTCCCCTTAGGAAATGGTACTGTGATATATGAAATGCCTTGTACGCGAGGTGACGAGTGCGTACATGTGCTAATTGTTGAAAATCCTATTTTTATTAAGTAACTATAATTTCGTTTCCTTCCCTGTTTTTACTAATTGTAATTTAAGCCTACTGTTAGTTTAGGAAAGCATGTCTAAGTGACTTAACTGCTTTACTTGCCCAAACTGCCTTATTTAGATTCTGTGCAGCATGCTAGGCCAGAAATACCTATTTTACCTTGGTATAACCTTGATTGACTTGAATATTCTTCGTGTTGCTGCTATGTGTTTATTTTGGGACTACGGGTGATATCCCGGGAGATCACCCTTGCCTGTTTTATTTGGTACTACGGATGTGGTATTCTGGGAGATCCCCTGCACTTTTATATTGGAACTACAGGACTTCACCCGGTAGATTCCCCCAATACTAATTTACATTTGGGACTACGGATGTGGTATTCAGGGAGATCCCCTGCGCATTATGAGTTGGCCTACGGGATGACAATCGAGAGATCCACTGAATATTTATATTTGGGACTACAGGACGGTATGCTGGGAGATCCCCGTTGTTATCTCTGTGTTGAGTTGTGTTCCTTCTGTGATTAATTGTCTCTGTTGTAATTATTGCTGTTCTTATTTACCCTGTGTTACTTTAATACTGCTTCTTTTCTTTATATATTATTGTTTATGACGAGGTTAGCCTTGGCACTAACTTGGTACCGCTATGGTGTACTCATGCCCTTTCCTGCACATATTTTCCGTGTGCAGATCCAGGTGCTTCGACTCATACCTATTACCTTTGAGGCGAGGCGATTCTCCAGAGACTTATCCGTAGACTAAGGAGTCCCTTTCCATTCTCTCTTATAGTGATAGCCCTTCTATCTTTTCTTTTGATTTAGATATTCCGGAGTTGGAGCATTTTTTTCCGTATTCATAGCTTGTGATTCATGGGATTCTGGATTTTGGGAGTTGTTCAATTTTCAGATCTTGTATTGTGTATGCCAAGCGGCATCTTAAACACTTTTATGTTGTTATCTTCGGCTTTATATTATTTTTTTCCGCATTTGTCTTTCTTTTTTCCGCAATTGTTGGTCTTATCTAGTCATAGGGACTAGGTGCCGTCACAACATGTTCACGAAGGGCGAACTGGGGTCGTGACAAGTTGGTATTAGAGCTCTAGGTTCATAGGAGTCTTGAATCACTAGCCATTTTATTAGATTCTTGCAGATCGGTACGGATATGTCTGTGCTTATCCAAGAGAGGCTATGTAATTATTAAGAAAATTTCCACTTCATTTGAATTCCCTATCGTGCGAGATTTTTGGTATCAAAATTCTAAACTTCTATCTTCTATTCGCTCACAGATGGTGAAGACACGCGGTACTGGAGGTGACCAGACATTTGCGTAGCGCATGCGGTGCAGCTAGAGCATTCGCACGAGCTGCTACCGAGGAGCCACCAACAGTTTCAGATGGAGCCCAGGCACCTAACACGTCTACTGCTACTACTACTACTACTCTAGCTCTCCAGGAGACTCTTGCGCAGTTTATGAGTATGAACACCACTCTAGCTCAGGCAGGGTTGCTTCCCCTTGCTGCAGACACATCCCAGGCCTAGGGAGGAGCACAGACTCCCTCCGCTCGCACTCCTGAGCAGCGAGTGCATGTTGAGCAGGTACAAGATATTATACCGGCACAACCTGTAGCCCCAGCTGATCCCGAGGAGAGGGCAGTAGCTTCAGAGGAGGAGCAGAAGAGGCTTGAGAGGTTCAAGAAGTATCAGCCTCCTACATTCAGTGGACTAGCATAAGATGATGCTCTGGGATTTCTAGAGGAGTGTTACCATATCCTCCGTACCATGGATATATCAGGATCGAGCCGGGTTTCCTTCATTACCTTCCAGCTTCGAGGAGCCGCCTATCAGTGTTGGGTGTGCTTACGAGTTAGACAGTCCGGATGAGGTAGCTTCCCTGACTTGGACTCAGTTTTCAGATATGTTCACGAGAGAGTATGTTCCCCAGAGCCTCAGGGACGCTTGGCGCGCAAAGTTTGAGCATTTGCGCTAGGGTACTATGACTGTCTCGAAGTATGCTATCTGTTTCACCGTCTTGGCTAGACATGCACCAGCTTTGGTTTCTACTGTTCGCGAGAAAGTTCGTTGGTTTATTGAGGGGCTCATTCCCAGCATCAGTTCTAGTATGGCTTGGGAGTCGGAGATGAATATTTCTGTCAGTAGGTGGTAAGCATTGCTAGGAGAGTAGAGGGTATGAATGATCGGGACAGAGAGGAGAGTGAGGCCAAGAGGTCTCGAGAGTCGGGCCATTATTCTGGTGCCCGTGCCCGTGCCCCAACTTCAGCTCATCATGGTAGGGGTTATATGAGTCACCTCGTTCATTAAGATCTTCCAGCAGCCAGTGGTATTCCAGCTCCTTCTTGGCCTCAGGAGCCTTATTGTGCACCTCCAGTATCCAGTGCGCCTCTTATATGAGGTGTTTCTAGTGGTCAGTCCAGCAGACCTGGCCCGAGCCATTCACAACCACCATGTCCTCCCAGATCTTGTTTTGAGTGTGGTGACACACGACTTGTGGTGAGGGATTGCCCTAGACTTGGGAGGGGTGCACCTCCATAGACTTCTCAGCCACAACGCGCCCCACAAAGTTCTCAGACTATGGTTACAACACTAGTTGCAACCCCATCTGCTCAGCCAGCTAGAGCTGGAGGTCAGGGAGGTAGAGGTCGCCCGAGAAGGGGAGGCCAAGCCAGATACTATGCCCTTCCTGCCTGTACTGAGGCTGTCGCCTCCGATTTTGTCATCATATGTATTATCCTGGTATGTCATAGGGATGTATCAGTTTTATTCGATCCAGGCTCCACTTATTCTTATGTGTCCTCTTATTTTACCCCGCATTTGGGCATATCTCGGGATTCTTTGAGTTCTCCTATTTATGTTTCTACTCTTATTGGAGATTCTCTTGTTATGGACCGCGTTTATTGGTCGTGTTTGATTGCTCTCAGTGGTTTTGAGACCAGAGCCGATTTGTTATTGCTCACCATGGTAGACTTTGATGTTATTCTAGGCATGGACTGGTTGTCGCCCCATTATGCTATTCTTGATTGTCACGTGAAAACCATGACGCTGGCTATGCTAGATGTACCGCGAG
Organism: Nicotiana glauca; assembly: GCA_026770625.1. Taxonomy (NCBI): domain Eukaryota; kingdom Viridiplantae; phylum Streptophyta; class Magnoliopsida; order Solanales; family Solanaceae; genus Nicotiana; species Nicotiana glauca. Next base: position 109,369 of record MU677118.1, on the reverse strand, counting down.
TAGAGTGGAGGGGTGATTTAGATCATACTTCCAGTAGAGTTATTTCGTTCCTTAAGGCTCAGCTTATGGTTGAGAAGGGGTGTGACACATGTCTAGCTTATGTGAGACATGTCTGTATTGATACCCTTACAGTTGATTCAATCCCAGTAGTTCGAGATTTCTCTAATGTGTTTCTAGCTGACCTTTCGAGCATGCCACCCGATAGAGATATTGATTTTAGCATTGATCTATTGCCAGACACTCAGCCCATTTCTATTCCTCCGTACCGTATGGCTCCTCCTGAGTTGAAGGAGCAGTTACATGAATTTCTTGATAAGGGTTTCATTCAGCCCAGTGTATCACCTTGGGATGCACCTGTCTTGTTTGTGAAGGAGAAGGATGGCACTATGTGTATGTGTATTGATTATTGCTAGTTGAACAAGGTTACAGTAAAGAATCGTTATCGTTTGCCTCGTATTGATGACCTGTTTGATCAGTTACAGGGTGCTCGTGCATTTTCTAAGATTGATTTGCGTTCAGGCTATCATCAGTTGAAGACTCGGGAGCCAGATATCCCGAAGACTGCCTTCAGGACTCGGTATGGTCATTACGAGTTCCTTGTTATGTCATTTGGTCTGGCCAATGCCCCAGCAACCTTTATGCAATTGATGTACAGTGTATTCCGGCCATATCTTGACTCACTTGTCATTGTCTTTATTGATGAAATTCTAGTATATTCCCGGAGTTTGGAAGATCATGAGCAGCACCTGAGGACAGTGCTTCAGACTTTGAGGGAAAGGAAGTTATATGCTAATTTCTCTAAATGTGAGTTTTGGTTGGATTCCGTGGCATTCTTGTGTCACGTGGTATCTAGTGAGGGGATAAAGGTGGATCCAAAGAAAGTGGAAGCAGTTCAGAGTTATCCCAGCCATCCTCAGCTACAAAGATCTGCAATATTCTTGGCTTGGCGGGTTATTACCATCGATATGTTTAGGGATTTTCATCCATTACAGCACCGACTAGGCTGACCCAGAAGGGTGCTTAATTCCAGCGGACGGAAGAGTGTGAGGAGAGCTTTCAAAAGCTCAAGACAGCCTTGACTACATCCCCAACTTTGATAGCCTTCCCGTTTGGGGTCTTATACTGTCTATTGCGATGCCTCGAGGGTTGGCCTTGGAGCGGTATTGATACAGGATGGTAGGGTGATTGCCTACGTGTCCAAACAGTTGAAGGTACATATAAAAATTATCCTGTCCATGATCTCGAGTTAGCTACTAGTTCGTGCCTTAAAGATCTGGCGTCATTATTTGTACGGTGTTCCTTTTGAGTTTTATAATGATCAGCGGAGTTTGCAGCATCTGTTCAAGTAGAAGGACCTTAATTTGCGCCTGAGGAGGTGGTTAGAGCTGCAGAAGAACTATGATATCACTATCTTATATCATCCAGAGACAATGTGGTGGCCGATGCTTTGAGTCATCGGGCGAAGAGTTTGGGGAGTTTGGCTTATCTACCAGCAACGAAGAGACCCATGGCGATGGATGTTCAGGCCTTCGTCTGCCAATTTGTGAGATTGGATCTTTCAAAGACTAGTCGGGTCCTTATTTGTGTGGTTTTTCAGTTTTCCTTGTTTGATCGTATTCGGGAGCGTCAATTTGATGACCCTCATTTGCTTATCCTCAAGGACAAGGTTCTGCGAGGTGATTCCAGAGATGTGGCCATTGGTGATGACGGGGTATTGAGGATGCAGGGTCAGGTTTGTGTACCCAATGTTGATGGGCTTCGGGACTTGATTCTAGAGGAGGCCCATAGTTCGCGGTATTCCATCCATCCGGGTACCGCGAAGATGTATCAGGATTTGAGATAACACTATTGGCGGAGTCAGATGAAGAATGATATAGTTGGTTTTGTATCTCGGTGCCTCAATTTTCAGCATGTAAAGTATGAGCACCAGAGGCCGGGTGGATTGCTTCAACAGATAGATATTTCGGAGTGGAAGTGGGAGCGGATCACCATGGACTTTGTAGTTGGGATCTCACGAACTTTGAGGAAGTTCGATGCTATTTGGGTGATTGGGGATCGTGACCAAGCCTACGCACTTCATTCCTGTGTGTACCACCTATTCCTCGGAGCTGTTGGCGAAGATTTATATCTAGGAGATTGTCCGTCTGCATGGTATTCCAATTTCTATTATTTCAGGTAGAGGTACTCAGTTCACATCACGATTCTAGAGGGTCGTACAGCATGAGTTGGGTACTCGGGTAGAGTTGAGCATAACATTTGATCCTCAGACAGATGGACAGTTCGAGCGCACTATTCAGATTCTTGAGGATATGCTCCGTGCGTGTGTGATGGAGTTTGGAGGCTCTTGGGATCAGTTCTTGACACTGACTGAGTTTGATTACAACAACTATCAGTCCAGCATTTAGATGGCACCGTATGAGGACTTGTACGGTAGGCGGTGTAGATCCCTAGTGGGTTGGTTCGAGCCGGGTGAGGCTAGATTATTGGGCGCAAATTTGGTACAGGATGCTTTGGAGAAAGTTAAGGTGAATCAGGATAGGCTCCGTACAGCCAAGTCCATACAGAAGAGTTATGCAGACCAGAAGGTTCGTGATGTCTCATATATGGTTGGAGAGCGGGTCTTGCTGCGGGTTTCGCCTATGAAAGGCGTTATGAGGTTTGCAAAGAAAAGGAAATTGAGTCCGAGGTTCATTGGGCTTTTTAAGATATTACGGTGTGTTGGGGAGGTTGCTTATGAGCCTGCCTTACCTCCCAGCTTAGCAGGAGTTCATCCGGTATTTCATGTTTTGATGCTCCGGAGGTACCACGGTGATCCGTCGCACGTGTTGCATTTCAGTTCAATCCATTTGGACAAGGATCTATCTTATATTGAGGAGCCAATGTCGATATTGGACAGGCAAGTACGGAAGCTGAGGTCAAAGAACATTGCATCAGTGAAGGTTCAGTGGCGAGGTCAGCCGGTCGAGGAGGCGACTTGGGAACCGAGCAGGATATGCATAACTATTACCCTCATCTTTTCACCACTTCAGGTATGTCTTTATACTCGTTTGAAGATGAACGAATGTTTTATGAGGAGGAGGATGTAACGACCTGGCTGGTCATTTTAAGAATTTACGTCTTGATCTCATATTAGCTGTATTTCCGTGTTTGTTTATGCTATTGTGAGTTGCCGGGACGATTCCTTTTGTGTTTCGGAGCTTTTTAGGACACTTAGTCTCTAAATGAGAGTTTTAGCCTTAACTTGGACCGTATTCGGAGCAGTATGAAGACGACCTCGGAATGGAATTCCATTGGTTCCGTTAGCTCAATTAGGTAATTTTGGGCTTAGAGGCGTGTTCGGACTGTGTTTTTGAGGCCCGTAGATTAATTAGGCTTGAAATGTCGAAAGTCAAATTTTTGAAAATTCTGGTTTGATAGCGAGATTTTGATATCGGGGTCGGAATGGAATTCCGGAAGTTGGAGTAGGTCCGTTGTGTCATTTGGGACGTGTGTGCAAAATTTCATGTAATTTGGATGAGGTTTGATTAGACTTGTTGATCAAAAGCAAAAATTTGAAGTTTTGAAATCCTTAGTCTTGAATCCGAGGGTGTTTTGATGATTCGATGTAGTTTTGAGTGTTCCGAAGGTTGGTACAAGTTTGAATAGTGGTATATGACGTGTTTGTATTTTTGGTTGAGGATCCGGGGGCCTTGGGATGATTTCGGAAGGTTTTTGGAAGAATTGGAAGTGGTTTAGAGCAGCTGAAGCTACTGATCTTCTGTCATAACTGCACCTAGTGCGGAGCCGCAGAAGCAGCATTAGCATCGCAGAAGCGAAAAAGTGGAGATCCAGCAGGGACCGCAGAAGTAAATGCTTCATTGCAGAAGCGACAATGCATCTGCGTAAAAGTAATCACGGGTGCGGAAGCTAGGCTTTAATGAAAAGTTGCAGGTGCGACTTGGTCTACGTAGAAGCGGGACCGTAAATGCGGTCCCAAGGCCGCAGATGCAGTTTAACTGATCAGAAAAAGGGCAGAAATGAGGGTTAAGCCTCAAACCTTAGAAATTTGATTTTGGAGCTCGCGATTAGCGATTTTGGGAGAAATTTTCACTTGGGTGTTTTGGGTACGTAATTCTTTCTTGGATATGATTAATTTCCACGAACCTATTTTGAAATTAATCCTTTAAATTCGAATTTGGAATGAAAATTGGAGAAAAATTGAAAAGTTTCTTAGGGCTATTTTTGGAGTTTTGATCAAGATTTTGATATCGTATTGGAGTATTTTATGTATATATGAATTTGTGTAAATTTTACCCGATTCCGAGTAGTGGGCCCGAGGGGCTTATTGGGCGATCTTTTCCTAATTTCTCATATTAGCTTCGAATTAATTAGTTGAATTAGTTACTTGAAGTTATATTTTCATTATGTAATTACTTTGAATAGATTTGGGCCATTTGGAGTCGGATACTCGTGGCAAAAACGTGGTATTGAGTTGACTGAGCTGGTTCAGGTAAGTGGCTTGCCTAACCTTCTGTGGGGGAACTCCCCTTAGGAATTGTTACTGTGATATATGAAATGCCTCATACGTGAGGTGACGAGTGCGTACATATGCTAATTGCTGAAAACTCTTGTTTTCATTAAGTAACTATAATTTCATTTTCTTCCTTGTTTTTACTAATTGCAATTTAAGCCTACTGTTAGCTTAGGAAAGCATTTCTAAGTGACTTAACTTCTTTACTTGCCCAAACTGCCTTATTTGGATTCTGTGCAACATGCTAGGCTAGAAATACATGTTTTACCTTGGTATAAACTTTATTGAATTGAATATTCTTCATGTTGCTGCTGTGTGCTTATTTTGGGACTACGGGCGATATACCAGAAGATCCCCCTTGCCTGTTTTATTTAAGACTATAGATGTGTTATTCTGGGAGATCTCCCTGCACTTTTACATTAGAACTACGGGACTGCACCCGGTAGATTCCCCCAGTACTGAGTATTTACATTTGGGATTACGGATGTGGTATTCCGGGAAATCCCCTGTGCAGTATGAGTTGGACTATGGGACGACACTTGGGAGATCTACTAGATATTTATATTTGGGACTACAGGACGGTATCCTGGGAGATCCCCATTGTTATCTCTATGTTGAGCTATATTCCTTTTGTGATTAATTATATCTGTTGTAGTTGTTGCTGTTCTATTTACCATATGTTACTTTAATACTGCTTCTTTTACTTATATATTATTGTATATGCCCCGTAGGGCCCTGACCTTCCTCGTCACTACTCGACGGAGGTTAGGCTTGGCATTTACAGGGTACCTCTGTGGTGTACTCATGCCTTTCCTGCACATGTTTTTCGTGTGCAGATCCAGGTACTTCAACTTAGCCCTACTACCCTTGAGGTGAGGCGATTCTCCAGAGACTTCGAGGTATATATGCCGCTTTTGCAGACCAAGGTGTCCTTTTCCATTCTCTCTTGTAGTGATAGCCCTTCTATCTTTTCTTTTGATTTAGATATTCCGGAGTTAGAGCATTTTTTTTCATATTCTTAGCTTGTGATTCATGGGTTTCCAAGTTTTGGGAGTTTTTCGATTTTGAGATCCTGTATTGTGTATGCCAAGCGGCACCTTAAACACTTTCATGTTGTTATATTCGGTGTTATATTAGTTTTGTTTGCATTTGTCTTTCTTTTTTCCGCAATTGTTAGGCTTACCTAGTCATAGGGACTAGCTGCTATCACGACATGTTCACGGAGGGCGAACTGGGGTCGTGACAGTATCTTTGGTTCCAATATTCTGGAGAGAAGAGGGGAGAGATGAGAGAAAAAACGAAAATGACATAACTAAATCCCTTGATTGAAGGCACTAATAATGGATTGGGAGCCTTTTAAGGTGGAATTTTATATAATTTGTAGGTAATCCTTGTTTAGTGCGACTAATATACAAAATTAGAATAATTTTGGTAAATAAGTTTCAAATAGTGTATAGGAAGGTAGAAATCCCTTCTTTTTTTTTTGTTTGTATAAATGACACCAAGTAGTCACTTTAAAGGCCTGCTGTTTAGGAATTAGCCAGTGTGTCTAGAATTTTAGTTTTTCAGTTTAATTTTTTTCGGCATAAGTGTCTTGAAGGGGTCGTTTGGTAGGAGGTATTAGAAAAAATAATGCAAGTATTAGCTCTATCCATTACTAATACCTTGTTTGGTATATTTTTTCAACCTGTGTATGGCTAACATCATACTTGGTATTATCCTATTTATAAGTAATGCATAGAAAACTATGACATTAGCAATATCAAGGCTATTAATGCATGCATTAATATGGTTAAAGACAAAATTGCTCTTAAAGTCCCATAAAGCTGGAGAATATGGAGGATATTTTTGTAAATAACTATTTTTATTAAAAATTATGCAATGCAATATAATTTTAATACATCACACCAAACAGTAGATAAGAAATAATATCTGCATAACTAATGCTTGCATTACTAACCCATGCATTACTAATGCACTTTATTTCGCACTATTCTTATACCCTGTTGATACCCAATTTTTATATTACAAAACACCTTCAAAATAGCATATGTATGTATACATAAGCATATCCAAGGGTTTTATTATTTTTTTCACATTTTAAAGGTTTTTTAAATTGATTTATTTCCCCCTTTTTATCCATACAATCCCAATAATTATTTCCAAAATTATTATTTTAATAATTAATCTATTATATTTTTATATTTTGCCAAAATATGGCTAAGGTAATTTTTACATATTTTTACAATTTTATTTAGTATTTTCTAAAGCTAAATTGCACTTAATTGCAATATTAGCCCCTTTAAGGTTTATTTAGGTTTTATACGCATAAAATTAGATCCTGTATTTTTAAATTTTTAATTATATGTTATAAATCACTTTAGTACTTTCAATTTATTTTTCAAAAGCCATTTACTATTTCTTATAAATTAAAAAGGGAAAACTAACTATTTAAATAACATCCCCTTTTGTATTTCAAATCTAGCCCAAATCAAACCCCCAATTTCCCGACCCAATTTATAAATTAAACCCGACCCTAACCTTTTTAAACCCTACCTAAACCCAGATCCCCACCTACCCCATTTAATCTGGGTCGTTGATCATTCAGATCAACGACCACCATTCCAGCTGCCTAAAATAAACCCAAATGACTCCCTTAACCTAGTTCATTTCCACCAATCCGCCGCCCTTGAATCCCCTTCCTCTCCAATTCCCTCTGCAACCTCACTCAAACCCTAAACGCCGCCACTCAAACCAACCCTAATCCCATTCGATTCTCACTCAATCCATGGACTTCCATTGCTATTTGAGACGTGTACCAGTCTCCTATGTCTCATGGTTGCCTGTTTTCATAATTTCATGGAAAGATCTCAAAGATATCTAGTCTAGTCTTTGCTCAACTTCTATCTATGGTCTTTTCCCGTCCATCCATGGCTTTTCCGGCTAGATCGGTAACTTTTCGAAGTCTTTCTCATTTTTTCTGGGTTCTCCGAAACCCTAACTTTAAAGGCTTTTCGATTTTCTTTTAGATCTGTCTTAGATATGTGTATGTTATGAGCCTCTTAAGTATTTTCCTTAAAGGTTTTCCAATTTTTCAAAGCGACTTTTCGTCTTCAACGATTAGGGTTCTCTTAACCTCTTTTAAAATATCTCTTCTCTGATTTTCAGAGTTGTTTTATAATTTTTCTATGTTTAGATGATTTGTTTATGTTTTTCTTTTACCTGGTTCATCGTGTTAAAACCCTAAGTATTTGGGTTTATCCGGGGTCCTGGAAGCTGCCCTTATTATTTTGTTTATATGCCTGTTTTGATTGGGTTCTTAAAGGTTAGATACTTTTTCTGTCTTGAATGATTCTGAGTGCTCACCGCTTTTCAACTCAACTTTGTTAAAACCCTAATTTCCTAAAATTTTCCTCACTTGTTACTCTGAGTTTTTAAATACTCTCTTTACTCGTTTCTATATGTTTGCCTGATCTCATTTACCTGTTACTATGTGTTTGACTGGTTTCATTTTGGTTCTATGTGTTAGCCCTAACTACTTTACTTTGTTGATTACCATGCTTCGAGTAGTCCCTAGCCTACTCACATCACTTCTGTATGTTTGTGTTCATCTAGGTTCTTCTTTTTGTCAATATATTTGACCCTGCATATCTGATACGCCTGTTCATTCTTTCTATTTATATGGTGAAGTGCATAATCATGACTCCTTCTTGATTGATCTTGATTTCCTTAAGTTATGGTTTGATTACAAGGATTTCTTATAAAGCTCTAATTTTACACGTTTGTTTAAATTGAGTGATTCCCTTCCCTTATTTGCTGTGATGTTTCACCCCTGCTGAACCCTTTCCCCAAATTAAGTATATTATGTACTTAGACTCAATTGTATACTCTATATTCTTACCATCCCTTATATGGTCAGAAATCAATCTTCCTCAAATTGATTTTCTTTCCTTAATTATCCTTGTTAGTATCCGTTAAGTAGTAATTCCTTGATTAAAGGGAAGTACTTGTATTAATGGCATTCTGATTGTGATTATTTCCATATTTGTGCTAAAGCTTTACTTGTTACCTTATTTTCTACTCGTTTTCAAAGTTATAAATACCCTATCCTCTCTTCTCTAAACACACGAACAACTGAGTTAAAAAACACACTTACACATTCAAACTCTCTTTCCTTCTCTACTATTTGTGCTACTGCTTTGTCTAGCCGGCTGAAAGCCAAGGCTAGATTGTGGAATTCTGGTTACTTTACTTTTCTTTTCCTGCACTTTACTTCTTCAACTAGTATGTCCCTAGTTTAAATTCTGAAACTCAAACCTATGTGTTCCCTTGTTGCAATCACTGTCTCTTTCTGCACTGACTTAATGGCTCATGCTGTTGCACTTTTTGTTTACTACTTTACTCAATATGCTTAAAATTCTGCCCTCTTTTGTTCAGATGTAATTAGTATGTTTACTTGTTGCTGCTTATGTCCCTTAACTAGCATGTCTTATAATGTACTTGATTCATGATTAATAATGTGTTTTTGGGTCCTCTATGTACCCAACCCCTACTCCCCTGTTTTTAACTGCTGAAGCTTGTACTCCTCCTTGAACTTGTTCAGTGGTTTTGTTGCTCCTATCTCTTGCTCCCTTTCAAAACTCTTCTACAAACTTATTTCAAGCATGCTATTTTTTAAAAACTATTTCAAGCACTCTCACATGCACTCTTAGATCATTAGGTTCTGCCCCTATTGTGTGAGCCTTGCTTTGGGACCCTTGAGCTCTATCTGAACCTGGACACATAAGGGTTGACCTTTCACACTGCACCTACTCTTGGTTATGCAATATGGGTGTGAGCACTGCCCAGGATCCCTTGAGATCCTTAGGGAACTCTGACACACCTAGGTATGAGGGAAAGCTATGGAACAATATTAGCATTTGAGGTGGTTTATTACATAACTTAGATAGGAAGTCAGAATCAGGCTTCCTATAGTTGTAACTTCTTATTTTTTTATTTTCCGCTTATGTAATTCAATCACATGACTTGTAATAATTTGTAAACAAGTATTGGGGTTGCTAGTGAAAAGGGATGGGAAAATATGCATGCTATAGTTGTTAAAGGATAGAAAGCATGTTACTAGGTTTGTATTCCTAATTGTGCAATAAAAACCATGTTTAGGATTCATTATGCATTAGAAATCATGCTCTTAGGACCTTCGTTTCTTGCTTCAGCACTTCATTCGTTAGTCCATGCTTTATGTGTATCACTTAGAAATCCTGCTCCTAGGACAATACCAACATTGGTATAAAAAGCTGTTATTTCAAAAATCCTGCAACTCTTATGTGCATTTAGAAATTATGCCTTAGGGATTTTGTTTTCCACAACCTTGCAATTTGCATATTAGATACCATGTTCTAGGATCCTATTTGCATTTTGCTTAAAAAAATGCCTAGTTAATTATTGATTCATGAAAAGGTAGTAAAGTAATAATTTTCACATTGTGATGTTTCTGAATAAAATTGGTGACCATCTCTGCAACTAGAGCAGCATGTTTTAGGTAAGGAATAATCTCCAAACTATTCTTAATAACTTGGGATAACTATTGCATATCGCTTTACACCTAGGCAAGCGTTAGGTAATAACTTTAATAAAACTGGAACTGCCTTTGTTTCATTATCAACTGTTAAAATCAGTAGGCAAAACCTAATTCAGACTTCTTTCCTGAGTCATGTGATAAATCTGGTTCTGATGTTATCACTCAAACACCTTGCTTTAAGATTTTAAATTCAGACCTTAACTGCGTATAAGTCATGCTGTCTGTGTGCATTATCTGCGGAGGTACACATGAGCCTTCTACTTGCTTATATGTTTCTCCCTCTAAATGTAGTCTTATATGTTTTGTAAGTCGCTTTAGTAGTTTTGCCTTTGAACCTGAGGGTCTACCTAGAACCTCTATCTTATAGGAATAGGATTCCTCAATTTCTCCGGGACTGATAGGAAGGGACGGGTAACAACATGCAATAAGAATCGAGACCAACCCTCGCTTTAATTAACTTCACGGGACGGGAAAGGGTAGATATGGATATGATGACCGGTGTGCTAATACCACATGTATCCCCACTTTTGAGGCTTGTCATACCGGGTATTGCATTGATGTGATCCATATTACAAATAAACCTTGGACCCCTTTACATTCATAAGCATGTTTAGATTATAACTCTTTTCAAAATCTTGCTTTTATTAATCGTTTTTCAAATGCTTGTGTATTTTAACTTAAATCCCCTGCTATGTGAGCCTTACTTATCTACTTGCTAATTGCACAAATTCATAAAAAAACTGTCTGGCCGGGAACCACACTAGTGGATCCTGAGGGGTGCCTAATACCTTTCCCTTAGGATAATTCAAGTCCTTACCCTATCTCTGGTTATCAAACGTTGTTGTAGATAAACCCTGCAGGTGCCCTAAAACACCTTAAAAATTGTTAGGTGGAGACTCTTCAAAAACACAATAACCAATTCCCAAAAATAAATGAGTCATTACACCTCAATGAATGTCAAAACCTGGACTCCTCTCCGTGGAGGGAAAAAGGGGGCGCGACAGCATGGCGACTCTGCTGGGGATTTTTTAGGCTTTTACCACTTCAGATTGTTCTTGTGAATTTGTACCCCCTTTATGTGAAATTACTTGTTTAATTTCTTTAAAGTGTTTAATTTCTTTTTCAAAAGCGAAACTAATATATCTTTCTTGTTTTCTTCCTTTATTGCTGCTTTAAATTATAAAAACTGCTGTATTTATTGCTTTCTTAACGTGCAAATACATGTCAACATGCTTTAATTATTACATAATCACACTCAATATCATACTCCACTCGTGCCGAACAAATACTATAGCAACACCCGATGAGTGGTTGCGCTCTTCCTACATCATTACACCCTAAATTCGAAAATGCATATTTGTAATAAAACTAGTCGATCGGTGGTGCAGTCGACAGTTCCATGCCTTTCCTCTTGAGTTGTCCGCTCAAGGTTACCAGTCTAAACCCCATAGAAACCTTACTCTATTAAATTGTGCATGCATCATGGTCAAGCCTAGCCGGGTCAGTTATGTTTTCCACATAATGATCCTTTAACATAGCCTTGTCCAAAGTCCACTAGGTTGCCCTAAAACCCAAACGGACATCATCACATTCTGTGCATTTATTTGGAGAATTAAATGCTTCATGCTAATTGTTGATATTAAATAGTCGAGTCTAGTGGGAGTAAGTGCCTAACCTTATTTGTCTTGCAGAAATATGAGGCATGAAGTCCCTAGATTCGGCATGGTCACCAACATCTACCCAAGATTGCTAAACTGGGGGAGAGATTTACACTCTAGTGACCAAACTCTCGTCAGAAAATATCTGGGAAATGTACCATCCCCCCAGGAGATCCAACCTAACTCTCAAAGGGGTTGAAGACTGTTAAAAAACTGAAGGGACCGAAGGCGGACATCTAGCCAGAGCATACTTATTGCTGGGACTTCGTGAGTTGGGGAAGCTGTTCGATGGAGCCAAGGATGCCGAATCTGGGGAAAGGTCCTTCTGGGACCAAGTAGATAGGAGTTTATCTTTTTCGCTTTATAAATGTAATAAGGCCAATGGCCATTAGTGACTTTTATTTCTTGTTTATTTAGTGTCGATTTGGGATTCGTCTTATTCTTATCAATAAAACGAGGCATTTAGCATTCTAAGTTCTCCAAATCAACTTGTCGCTAGGCCTACCTTGGGCACAATGAGGTTCCCAAATTAGGATACGCTTTACATTCCTGCACTAAGTGTTTAAATATTGCAATACTTTTATGATCCTCACTGACTTGGTTACCTTTTGTTTTTGTTTTATTTATTCCCCGCCCCAAAGGTTAGTTCATGCACTCTGGAATCATCATCTTATTCCACGAGATCCAGGGGGCCTCCACCTACTTCCCCCCAGTCCTGTAAAAGCAAGAACAAAGGCAAGATTGAAGATTTGAACAACATCAGGAAGGAGAACCTAACTGAACGGGTTGAGGCCACTAATGGCCATGATATTCGGGTACTTAACGAGAACGTGTCACAACTTGAGCAGAAGCTATTGAAATTTCAGGAAGAGCTCAATCAGGTTCGGAATCTAGCAAGCCTGTCATTTTCCCTTAGCATCCAAGATGTCAAATTTCCCAACACTCAAAACCCTAAACCTCCTCAAAATATCCCAAAACAACAGAATCATCCCGCTCCAGACCATCATGTTGCTCCACCAAAGAACCAATGTAACACCTGTCATACCCCAAACAACACTCCACTACTCATCGCAGAACCTCAAAACTCCACAAACGACCATTTACACACACATACACCAGGCCACCATAACACTCCTATCTATGTGGAGACCATGCCACACTCCACCCAGCCTATCTCATGTACACCTGAGTCTAATGAAAAGGATCTGCTTATCAGGAACTTGGCTGAGGAACTTAAGAAATTGACCAGCCGGATTTAGGGCATCGAGGGAAGCAAATAAATCAAAGGGCTGAACTATGAGGATCTTTGCATACAACCTGATGTGGAACTGCCAGAGGGGTAGAAACCTCCTAAGTTCAAAATGTTTGATGGTACGGGTGATCCATGGGTCCATCTGAGGACATACTGCGACAAGTTGGTTGGAGTAGGGAAGGACGAGAGAATCCGCATGAAGCTTTTCATGAGAAGTTTGAAAGCAGATGCATTTTCTTGGTATATCAGCCAAGATCCCAAGAAGTGGTCAAGCTGGGTAGACATGGCATCTGACTTTATGGACAAATTCAAGTTTAATACGGAGAATGTACCAGACGTGTTCTATATACAGAATCTGAAGAAGAAGCCAACATAGACATTTTACGAGTATGCTACTCGTTGGAGGTTCGAAGCTGCTAAGGTCAGACCTGCCTTAGAAGAGGAACAAATAAAAAAGTTCTTTGGCCGGGCTCAAGACCCATAGTACTATGAACGACTGATGATGATTGAGAACAACAAGTTCTCCGACATTATCAAATTGGGTGAAAGAATTGAAGAAGGTATCAAAAACGGTATGGTTACAAACTTCGAGGCCTTGCAAGCTACAAATAAGGCCTTACAACCCGGTGGTATTTCCAAGAAGAGGAACGTAGGGGCCGTGATGGTTGCACAAAGGACCAAGTCTCCCCTCAAATACCAAACTTACCCAACACCTCCACTCATGTATCAGCCAAATCCAAATTACCAAGTACCCTCACCCTCGTACCAAGCTCCTCCACCAACTTATCTATCATCTCCACCTCCTACATGTCAACCTGCTTCACCCAGATACTCCCAACCCGCTCATGTCTACCAAAACTATAATGCTCAACCATCCCATTATCAATCACCCCCTCCATGCCAAAACTTCCCTAAACCTCGACCGCATTTTGATCGCAAACCTCCAAATAGTATACAACCATCCTAAACCTATTGGCCAGCTGTATGAGAGACTCAAAGCTACTGGTTATGTCACCCCCATCCCTGCTACAACCCCTGAGAATCCTTCTCAGTGGGTTAACCCAAACAAATCCTATGCATAACACTCCGACATTAAAGGGCACACCATTGATGAATGCCGTTCCTTGAAAGACAAGATACATTTGATTGATAACAAGATCATTGTGGCAAAAGAACCTACTCCAAACGTCCACAAAAACCCTCTGCCATACCATAAGGGTGGAGGTATCCACATGATTGAAATAGAAGATGATTGGGATCCCGAGGGATCAATCGGGTTGATCACAGAAGGTGATGACCCAAAGAAACCAACAATTAGTCTCAATCCAATCATAGTCCAGATTCAACCATCTAAGGAAACTGAGGTGAATATGTCTGTACCACTTGAGTTTGAAGCAACATCATCCGCAAAGACACCAGCACCAATTGAGGTTGAATTCGCGTCTCCGACAAATGTAGCCGCACCATTTGAGGTTATAGTCTTGCCACACAAGGCACATGTTCCGTTCGGAGTAAGGATAGCTACACCGATCCCAGTAGCAATGTCAACCATGACACCATTCCATACAAATGCTGTACCCTAGGACTATACAGCCGAGGCAAGAAGGAAGGGCAAGGTCAGAATCGAAGAAACTGTCGCAGCACATGGTATGACAAGAACTAGTAGGGTCTATACCCCTGAACACCTAGCTGAATCAAGCAAGCAGGCCTCCAATTGGCCGCTCCTCATTGAGACAGGTTTTGGATGACCTTTGGAGGAAGATATAGGCCAAGGAATATTAGGTCATCGACTAGTTAAACAAGACGCCAACACAAATATCCATTCTCTCTTTGCTGCAGAAATCTGAGGCGCACAAGAATTCTCTGTTAAAGGTGTTAAGTGAAGCATATGTAACAAGTAACATCACTGGCAGAGAAATGGCTAATATGGTAGGGCAAGTTCTGGAAAGCCACAAGATCACCTTTCATGAGGACGAGCTGCCACCTAAAGGGCTGGGGCGCAACAAAGCACTGCACATCACTGTGAAATGCGAAGATTATTGTATCACCAGAATCCCGATCGATGGAGGTTCCAGTCTTAACATCTGTCCACTGGTAATACTCAAGAAGTTGGGAAAAAGGTTGCATGAGATAAAAGAAGGAGAAATCAATGTGAAAGCCTTCGATAGTTCTCAGAGGTCCACCATTGGTGAGATTATTCTATGCTTACAGATGGGACCAACCTGGTTCGATGTCGATTTCCAGGTAATAAATGTACTAGCATCTTACAACTTGCTGCTAGGACAGCCATGTATTCATGCTGCTAGGGCCGTAGCATCAACAATGCATCAGGCAGTAAGGTTTGAATTGAATCACCAGGAAGTGATCATTTACGGCGACGGTAGCAACCCTAATGCAATTTCCAGACCATTCCGGGAATCGAGGGAAGAAGGAAACTAGGTGGAGAAACTTACCACCACATAGAACGGGTTAATGCTGTCGACAAAGACAAATGGTAGGATAGCAAAATGGAGAGTATACTGAATTGGAGTGGGTACGAACCTACCAAAGGGCTCGGCAAGAATCTCCAAGGAATCTCTAAGCCCAAAAACTCAAGAAACATGGTACTACCGTCGGTTTGGGATATGATTACACCTGGGAAAAATTAAACAACTAGTCGCCACCATGGTGTGGTCCTTACTATCCACTAGAGCAGCTAATACCGCATCTGGAACAGACTTTCCAACAGGCTGACGTTGTTAGATGAAGAAGAAGCGCTTGTACTAGTGAAGAACTTGTTCCTGGAAGACAGTGATATGGATTGTTGTGTCATTCTCAAGGATGAGGGGCAGGAAGGCCCTTCCATACATGCTGTGAGCAGAGGGGCATATCTCAAGAAAGGGACCATCAGAACAACCACAGCCCGACGAGCTTCGGGTAGCAAGGCTAAAACAAACATCATTCACTGTTTTTATTTACTAAATGATTTTCTTTTTGCATTTTCAATTCCTGCAATAAGATCGTCGATGTTCAAAATAGTTATTCAATTTATCAAAAGCATGTTTGATCTTTTTCCTATGATTTAATATTTATTTCTATCTCTCCTTACTTTACCAATACATCATTATTATTACCTATCTTTATAAACCAATGACTGTGACATACAATGAGACAATGCAACAAATGAACATTGATTCAGAGGAAGATGACATAACTGACGAGATTGTCAAAGAAATTGAGAACTTTGAGAACAGACCTAAGTCCAATCTGGACGATACCGAAATTGTCAACCTAGGACATGCAGAAAATGTTAAGGAAACATGAATCAACATTCACCTATCGCCATAAGAGAAGGAAGAATATATAGAATTTCTGAAAGAATATGAGGACGTATTCGCCTAGTCATATAATGACATGACTAGTCTGAGTAAGTCTATTGTGGCTCACAAACTGCCAACCAATCCAATGTATCCACCGGTAAAGCAAAAGCTCAGAAAGTTCAAGCCTGATCTGAGTTTGAAAATCAAGGAAGAAGTAAACAAGAAGATCAAAGCTAAGGTTCTCAGGGTAGTGGATTACCCGACATGGTTAGCCAACATTGTGCCAGTGCTGAAGAAGGATGGGAAGGTCAGAGTCTGTGTCAACTACCGTGATCTCAACCGGGCCAGTCCGAAAGACGACTTCCTTTTGCCAAATATACACATCCTGATTGTCAATTGCACCAAGCATGAGTTACAGTCATTTGTAGATTGCTTCACTGTTTATCATCAGATCTGGATGGATGAGGAAGATGCTGAGAAAATAGCTTTCATTACGCCGTGAGGAGTGTACTATTGCAAGATAATGCCGTTCGGCCTGAAGAATGCAGGGCCCACCTATATGAGGGCCATGACTACCATTTTCCAGGATATGATACACGAGGAGATAGAGGTATATGTGGACGATGTTATTATCAAATCCAAGAAGTCCACTGAACACATAGAAGATCTGAGGAAGTTCTTCAATAGATTACAGAGGTACAACCTGAAGTTAAACCCCGCAAAGTGTGCATTTGGGGTTCCTGCTGAGAAGTTGCTTGGGTTTATTGTGACCTGCCGAGGAATAGAACTGGATCCATCGAAAGTCAAAACCATTCAAGAACTAACACCTCCAAGGAACAAGAAGGACGTGATGAGTTTCTTGGGAAGGCTTAACTACATCAGCCGATTTATAGCACAGTCCACAGTTATCTGTAAGCCAATCTTTAAGATATTGAAGAAGGACGCCGCTACCAAATGGACCGATGACTACCAAAAGGCCTTCAACAGAATCAAGGAATACCTGTCAACACCACCAGTCTTAGTCCCTCCCGAGCTAGGTAGACCCCTATGATTCTACCTTGCAGTGTTAGATGGTGCTTTTGGCTGCGTTCTAGGCAACATGATGAAATAGGGAGGAAGGAACAAGCCATTTATTATCTCAGTAAGAAGTTCACCCCGTACGAGGTTCGGTATTCTCTATTAGAACGCACCTGTTGTGCTTTGACTTAGGTAGCTCAGAAGCTAAGACATTACTTTTGTGCCTATACTACATATCTTATATCGAGAATGGATCCCTTGAAATACATATTTCAGAAGCCCATGCCCACTAGCAAGTTAGCCAAGTGGAAAATCCTGTTGAGTGAGTTCGCCATTGTTTACGTGACTCAGAAAGTGGTCAAGGGACAGGCAATGACCGACCACCTTGCTGAAAACCCTGTGGATGGAGGATACGAACCCCTGAAAATGTATTTTCCTAATGAAGAGGTATCATTCATAGGAGAAGACATTGTCGAACCCTATGACGGTTGGAGAATGTTCTTTGATGGAGTAGCAAACTTCAAAGGAGTTGGAATAGGAGCAGTCCTAATATCAGAAACCGGTCAGCATTATCCAATGTCTGCCAAACTCAAGTTCCCCTGCACCAACAATATGGCCGAGTATGAAGCCTGCATCTTAAGGCTTAAAATAGCCATTGACATGAATGTGGAAGAGCTGCTAGTGATTGGGGATTCAGATTTACTTATACATCAGGTACAAGAAGAATGGGTAACCAAGAACTCCAAGATACTCCCGTATCTGCATCACGTACAAGAATTGAGAAAGAGGTTCATAGTGACTGAATTCTAGCATGTTCTGAGAATCTAGAATGATTTCGCCGATGCTTTGTCTACCCTATCATCTATGATACAGCATCTCGACAATAATTTGATTGATCCCATTCCAGTGAAGATCCATGATCAGCCAGCTTACTGTGCCCATGTTGAAGAAGAAGCAGACAAAAAGCCTAGGTTTCATGATATCCAGGAATATTTGGCAAAAAGAGAGTATCCAGAGCTTGCCAATCCTATTCAACAACGCACACTTCAGATATTGTCCAACAACTTTTTTCACAGCGGGGGAATCCTGTATAGGAGGACTCCTAATTTGGGACTATTAAGATGTGTTGACACCAAGGAAGCATCCAAGCTGCTAGAGGAAATTCATGCTGGGACTTGCGATCAACATATGAATGGTTTTTCTTAGCAAAAAAGATACTCCGGGCTGGTTACTTTAGGATGACTATAGAAACAGACTGCATCCAGTATGTCCTAAAATGACACCGCTGTTTGATGCATGCAGATATGATAAAGGTACCTCCGAACGATCTTAATGCAACAAGCACACCGTGGCCGTTCGCCACCTGGGGAATGGACATTATTGGACCAATAACGAACACAGGTTTATCCTGGTAGCCATAGACTATTTCACCAAATGGGTCGAAGTAGCACCTCACAGAGCAGTAACTAAGAAAGTCGTGGCAGATTTTGTCCGCGACGACATTGTTTGTCGGTTTGGGATTCTAGAGTCAATCATTACTGATAACGACTGTTGACAGCAAATTTTCCCTATATATTTTCAACATGAAAAATAACTGCAAAATGGCACATATATGCATATGTAAGCATATTCAAGTGTTTTATTATTTTTTCATAATTTTAAAGGTTTTTTAAATCAATTTATTTCACTTTTTATCCAAAACAAAAAAAACAAATAATCATTTCAAAAATTGTTATTTTGGTAAATCATCTATTAGATTTTTATCTTTATGCTAATATATAGCTAAGGTAATTTTTGTATATTTTTACAAATTTATTTAGTATTTTTCAAAGCTAAAGTGCATAATTGCAATATTAACCTCTTTTAGGATTTAATTGCGTCTATATTCATAAAATCAAGTCCTATATTTTTAAAGTGTCAATTATATATCATAAATATTTTTAGTGCTTTCAATTTATTTTCAGAGACTAATTTACTATTTTTATAATTTTGAAGGGGAAAATTGGCTATTTAAAATCTAGCCCAATTGCATTTCAATTTTAGCCTAATTGTAACCCCAATTTAAACCCAATTTCCCAGCCCAATTTGGTCTTAAACTTAACCCTCGACCCAATTTAAATAACCCAACCCGGATCCCCACCTAACCACTTTAATCCTAGTCGTTGATCATTTAATTCAACGGCTCCTATACACCCTTTCCTTTTTTACCCCAAACGACCCTTACCCTACTTCATTTCTCACCAACCGCCGCCTATGAATCCCTCTTCTCTCTCAACCCTCTCTGAAACCTAACACGAACCCTAGCCACCGCCACCCTAATCCATCCTAAACCCTGCCTAATCCATGGCCTCCCATGGCTATTGGAGATGTGTGGTGTCCTCCCATGACTCTAGGGGCTAGAACTCGAGGGAATCTGGTCCAGTCCTTGTTCGACTGCAGTTCATGGCTTTTCTCCAGTCATCCCTGACTTTTCTACGGCCAGCCATGGCTGTTCGAGTCAGATCCTTGACTCTCCTGGTTAGATCGGTAACTTTCAAGGCCTTTCTCACCTTTTTTGGGTTTTACGAAACCCTAATCTTTAAGATCCTTTTATTTTCTTTCATATCTACTTTAGATCTGTACTTCCTGTAATTGTCAAGTGTTTTCTCGAAAATTCTTCAACTTTTCTTTCAAAACAACTTTTCGTTAAGATTCTCCTTTAAGGTTTTCAAAAGATCTCTTCTTTGATTTTTTAATGTTGTTTGTGATTCTGCTATGTGAAAACCCTAATTCCTTTTTGGGTTTCATTCGAATTCTAAAGCTGTTTGTTAGATTGTGTACTGATTTGATTAAGTTCTTATTTGACTTTTTTGTTTTACCATCTTTTAAACTCGATTATTGTTGAAAAACCTAGGTCTTTGGGTCTGAAATTGTTTGTTTGAATGCATACTTGACTTGATTGAAAGTTTTTGCTTCAGACTCTCTTTTCTTTTTGTGACTTATATGATTTTTACTATCTTTCAACTAGACTATGGCTGAAACCCTGATTTCTCAAAAGGGTTTCCTCACCTGTTACTGCAAGACCCTTACTTAGTTTGACTCTCGTCTTGTCTTTGGCCATACATGTGAGCCCTGACTATCTAACTTTGTTCAATGCTAAATCCTATGCTTATTTCTGCTACTATTGTATGCTGTTTCTTTTTGTAAATGTGCTTGGTGTCGCATGTCTGATGTTTCTGTTCACTCTGTTTATATAATAAAGTGCAGAAGCATACTTCCTTGATTGATCTTAATCTTGTGACTAATTTCAAGAACTTTCCTTTTATGAACCCTAATTTCACTCGCATGTTTAAAATTAATTGATCCTTTTCCCTTTACTGTGATGTTTTACCTTGCTGGTTTCTTTCCCAAAATAAGCATATTTTTGTACTTTGACTCGATTGGTCACTGCATGCTTTTACTACCCACTTATATGGCAATAATCAGTCTTGTTCCAAACTGATTTTCTTTCCTTAATTAGACTTACTGCTACCCCTTAAACAGTGATTCCTTAATTAAAAGGGAATCACTTGGGTAGTTGATTCTGACTTGTGATTGTTTCCATGTTTGTATCAAAACTTTACTTATTACCTTACTTATTATTCATTTTCAAAAACTATAAATACCCTGCACCCCTCTTCTTTCATATGCACAGACAACTTAAGTTCAAACACACACTTCATTCAAAATTCTCTCTTTTCTCTGTTACTACTTGTGCTACTGCTTTGTCTAGCCGACTGAAAGCCAAGGCTAGGCTGTGGGAGTTCGCTTACTTTTTCTTGCTGTACTTTGCTTCTTACTGGTATGTCCTAGTTAATTTCAGTATCAAGAACAACATGTTTTTATAATTGTTTCAACTTTTTCGTGCTTGCCTACTTCTGCTTATGTTTTCTGCAATCCAAATTACATTACTAGCATGTTGAAATGTGTTCCCTTCACCATTTTTAAGTTAATACTCTCCTATATGTATAAAACCCAAACCCCAAGTCCCTTCTTTGTGTTTGTATTCTGTGTCTGGTTTGTGGGCATGCCGGCATCATCTATTGCTATGCATGTCCAAACCTGAACCTTCCTAGGGCCATATGCTTCACGCAATATATTCCCAAAACCCCTGACCCCTTTGTATAGTTGCTGATTCTGTGTAGTTTGAGTTTCACTACTACTGTTTTCAAAATCATCCTTATCACTTGTTATCTCCCAGTCCTCTTTCTAAATCAATCTCTATGTTCTACACTTTCACTATATTCCTAGAACCTAAGTTTTGCCCCTCTTATATGAGCCTTGCCTTGGGACCCTTGAGCTCCCTCTAAACTTGGACACATAAGGGCTGGCCCTTCCACATTGCACTCCCTCTTTATCTGGTTATGCAAACCTAGGTGTAAGCACTACCCGGGGTCCCTTGAGACCCTTAGGGAACTTTGACACACCCAGGTCTGAGAAAGGCTTTGAAACAAGTGGCGTTTGATGTGTTTTGTTCCATAATTCAGAGAGGAAGTCAGAATCAGGCTTCTTTCGGTTGTAATTTCTTATTTTGTACTTCTCTTGTAATTCAACATTTTCTCTGTAATAATTTGTAATGAATATTGGCGTTGGCTAGTGAAAAAGGATGGGTAATTATGCATGTTTTAAGGGTAGATATCTTGCCTATAGGATTTGTTCTACATGCCCACTTCTATACTTAGACATCCGGCCTATAGGGTCTGTTATTTCAAACTCTGCATGCTCTAATTCTACAATTATATATCCTGCCTCTAGGATCTGATTAATAAAGCTCTGCATGCTCATCTCCACACTTAGAAATCATGCCTATAGGATCTAATGTTTATAATCAGACGTCATATTTACAAGGTTAAAATTAGATTCAAAATTAGATACCATGCCTATAGGACCAAATCAGCCTTTAATATTAGATACCCTATCTGTATGGATTAAACTCAGCAACAATAGAGATTATGTCTATAAGATCTGAAACCAGTTTAGTTAAAAAATTAGTTTGACTCGTGCTGTTTGAATCAAATTAAACAACGTATTCCTAATGCGGTTTAGAAAGCATGCCTATAGGATCCCAATTGCTCGTTTTAAACTGTTACTGCTTTGCCATTTTGAATCAGTAATAGATATCATTCTTATAGGATATCATCAATACACACCTAGGCAAGCCTTAGGTAATGATGATAAAATTGAATCCGCCTTTGTTTAATTAGCAACTGCTACAACCAGTAGGCAGGCCTGATTCAGACTTCTTATCTGAGTTATGTAATAAGTTGGTCTGCTTCAATAACTAAAACTCCCCTGTCTTAGTACTTTAAATTCTGACACTAAATGTGTTTTAAGTCATTCTATTTATGTGTTTTACTTGAGAAGGTATATATGGGCCTCTTACTTATTTACATGTTTCCCCTAATATGCAGTCCTATGTGTTTTGAATGACGCTTTAGTCTTTTTTACCTTTAATACCCAAGAGTCGGCCTAAAATCCTCCCTCTTATAGGAATAGTAGTCCTAAATTCCTCCGGGACTGATAGGAATGGAACGGGTAATAGCATGCAATAGAGGTCAAGACCAATCCATGCTTTAATATCTTAACTGGGTGGGAAGGGTAGATATGGATATGATGACCGGTGCACTAATACCACGTGTAGCCCCTCTTTTGAGGAGTGATTATCGGGTATTGCATTGATGTGATCCATATTACAAACAAACCTAGGACCCCTTTACATTCATTAGCATGCTTAGATTATAACTCTTTCAAAACCTTGCTTTCATTAATCGTTTTCAAACGCTTATGTATTTTAACTTAAATCCCTTATTACTTGAGCCTTGCTTGTTTACTTGCTAATTGCACAAATTCACAAAAACTATCTGAACTATCTGGCCGGGAACTGGATCCTGAGGGGTGCCTAACACCTTCCCCTTGGTATAATTTCAAGCCCTTACCCTATCTCTGGTTATCAAACGTAGTTATAGTTGAACCCCATAGGTGCCCTAACACACCTTAACATTGTAAGGTGGTGACTCTTCAAAAATTGCAAAACCCCTTTCCCAAAAGGAAAAGAGTTGTCCCAACCAAATGTCATAAACCCGATTTCGCGAGAAAAAGGGGGCGCGACAGCATGGAGACTCTTCAGGGGATCTTTAGGCTTTTACCATTTCAGATTTTTTTTGTGAATTTGTACCTCTCCCTATGTGCGATCATCTGTTTAATTCCTTTAAGAATTTAATTTCTTCTTTAGAAGCAAAACTGACATATCTTCCTTGTTTTCTTTCCTTTATTGCTTTAAATTATGAAACTGCTGTATTTATCGTTTTCTTAATGTGCAAATACATGTCAACATGCTTTTGATTATTTCACAATCATGCTCAACATCATATTCCACTCTTGCCAAAACAAATACTATAGGAACGCTTATAATACGTGGTTGCACTCTTCCTATATCATTACCCTCTAAATTCAGAAAGACGTATTTGTGGTAAAACTAGTAGATCAGCAGTGCAGTCGACAGTTCCAAGCCTTCCCCCTTGAGTTGTCTGCTCAAGGGTACCAGTCTAAAACCCCATAGAAACCTTACTCTATTTAAATTGTTCATGCATCATGGTCAAACCTAGTCGGGTCAGTTATGTTGTTCGCATAATGATCCTTTAAGATAGCCTCATCCAAAGTCCATTAGGTTTTCGTAAACCCAAAACGGTCGCCATCATGTTCTATACATTTATTTGGAGAACTAAATGCTTCATGCTAATTGTTGATATTAAATAGTCGAGTCTGGTGGGGGTAAGGGCCTAACCTTATTTGTCTTGCAGAAATATGAGGCACGAAGTCCCTAGATTCGGCATGGTCACCAACATCCACCCAAGACTGCTAGGCTGGTGGAAATATCTTCATTCTAGTGATCAAACTCTCGTCAAAAAATATCTGGGAAATCTACTATCCCTCTTGGAGATCCAGCCCAACAACATGATAATAGAAGCTGTTCGACGGAGCCAAGGATGCCGAATCTGGGGAAGGTCCTTCGGGAACCAAGTAGATAGGAGTTTATCTTTTTCGCTTTATATAATAAGGCCAATGTCCATTAGTGAATCTTATTCTTTTGCTTATTTAGTTTCATTCTGCTATTCACCTATTTTTTGTCAATAAAATGCGACATTTAGCATTTTGAGTTCTCCAAATCAATCTGTCGCTAGGCCTACCTCGGGCACAATGAGGCTCCCAAATTAGGACACGTTTTACATTCCTGCACTATGTGTATAAATATTTCAATACTTTTCATGATCCTCACTAACTTGGTTACCTTTTTTGTTTTATCTTTTGTTATTCCACTTCCCAAAGGTTAGTTCGTGCACTCTGGCAACATCATCTTATTCTATGAGATCCAGTCTATGAGATCCAGGAGCCCTCCACCCACTCCTCCTCTTAGTCCTGTTAAGAACAAGAACAAAGGAAAAATGGAAGATTTGAACATCAGAAAAGAGAACACAACAGCAGAGGCCACTGATGGCCATGGTATTCGGGTTCCCAATGAAAATGTGTCACAACTTGAACAGAAGTTGTTGAAGTTTCAGTCAGTACCCCAAACACCAACTTCCCCAACATTCAAAATCCCACACCTCCCCAAAAGCAACCAAATTATCCCACTGCTCCAACAAAGAACCAATGTAACACTTTCCACACTCCAAACAACGTCCCACTACTCATCCCAGATCCTCAAAACTCTACAAATGACCATTTCCACACCCACATGTCAGTCCACCACAACAATCCCATATACATGGAGACCATGCCACTCTCCACCCAACCTATATCTTGCATACCTGAATCCAATGAAAAGGATCTACTCATCAGAAACTTGGCTGAAGAACTTAAAGAACTGACCAGCCGAATTCAGGGCATCGAAGGAAGTAAAGGGATCCAAGGGTTGAACTATGAAGACCTCTGCATACAACCAGATGTCGAACTACCAGAGGGGGTACAAACCTCCTTAGTTTGAGATGTTTGATGGTACAGGTGATCCAAGGGTCCATCTGAGAACATACTGCGACAAGCTGGTCGGAGTGGGAAAAGATGAAAGGATCCGCATGAAGCTATTCATGAAGAGTCTGAAAGGAGATGCGTCATCTTGGTACATCATCCAAGATCCTAAGAAATGGTCGGGTTGGGTAGGTATGACATCTGATTTTATGGACAGGTTCAGGTTTAACACAGAGAACGTGCCAGATATGTTCTATGTTCAAAATCTAAAGAAGAAGCCCATAGAGACCTTTCGCGAGTATGCTACTCGCTGGAGGTATGAAGCTGCTAAGGTCTGACCCCATTTAGAAGAAGAACAAATGAAAAGAATTCTTTGTCCGGGCTTAAGACCCGCAATACTATGACAGATTGATGGTGATTGAGAATCATAAATTTTCTGACATTATCAAGCTGGGGGAATGAATTGAAGAAGGCATTAAGAGTGGTATGGTTATAAACTTTGAGGCCTTGGAGTCTGGTGGTGATGGTTGCACAAAGGACCAAGTCTCGTCTCAAATACCAAACCTACCCAACACGTCCACTCACATATCAACCAGCCCTAAATTACCAAGCACCCTCCTACCAAGCTCCATCACCAACTTATTAGCCATCTCCACCTCCCACATATCAGCCTATTTCACCCAAATACTCCCAACCCGCTCATGTCTACCAAACTTACAATGCCCAACCATCTCATTATCAATCACACCCCGCACTCCAAAACAACCCTAGGCCTCGACCTAATTTTGATCGGAGGCCTCCAAAATAATACACAAGCATCGCTGAATCCATTGACCAGCTATATGAGAGACTCTAAACCGTCGGTTATTTTATCCCCATCCCTACTGCAACCCCTAAGAATCCTTTTCAGTGGGTTAACCCAAATAAGCCTTATGCATACCACTCTGGCATGAAGGGACACACCATCGATGAATGCCGTTCTTTAAAAGACAAGATACAATCTCTGATTGATAACAAAGTCATTGTAGCAAAGGAAACTACTCCGAATGTCTGCAACAACCCTCTACCAGACCATAAAGGCGAGGGTATTCACATGATTGAAGTGGAGGATGATTGGGATCCCGAGGGATCCATCGGGTTGATCGTAGAAGGCGATAATCCAAAGAAACCATCTGTTACTCTCAACCCCATCATATTCCGGATCCAACCATTTGAGGTCACTGAGGTAGATGTGTCTATCCCTCTTGAGTTTGAAGCAGCGCCATCACAAAGGCACCAACACCATTTAAGGTTGTAGTTTTTCCACCCAAAGAACATATCCCGTTCGAAGTAAAGGTGGACGTACCGATCCCAGTGGAGATGTCCACCATGACATCATTCCATACAAAAGTTATACCGTGGGATTATACAGCCGAGGCTAAGAGGAAAGGCAAGGTCAGATTCGAAGAGACCGTCGTAACACATGGTATGACAACCTAGCTGAGTCCAGCAAGCAGGAATCCAACTGGCCACCCATAATTGAGACAGGTTCAGACGACCTTTGGAGGAAGATACTGGCCAAAGAGTATTCAGTCATCGACCAGCTAAACAAAATACCAGCACAGATATCCATCCTCTCATTGCTGCAGAATTCCAAGACATACAAAAATGCTCTGTTGAAGGTACTGAGTGAAGTCTACGTACCAAGCAACATCACTAGCTGGGAAATGTCTAGTATTTTGGGACAAGTATTGGAAAGCCATAAAATCACCTTCTCTGAGGAAGAGCTACCACCTGAAGGATTGGGCACAACAAAGCCCTGTACAACACCGTGCAATGCGAAGACTATTTCATTACCAGGATCCTGGTCGACGGGGGTTCCAGCCTTAACATTTGTCTTTTGGTAACACTCAAGATGTTGGGCAAAGGGGTGCATGAGATAAAAGAAGGAGAAATTAATGTGAAAGCCTTTGATGGGTCTTAGAGGTCCACCATCAGTAAGATTAGCCTGTGTCTGCAGATGGGACCAACCTGGTTTGAGGTTGATTTTCAAGTAATAGATGTTCCAGCATCCTACAACTTATTGCTAGGATGGCCATGGATTCACGCTGCTGGGGCTGTAGCATCAACACTGCATCAAGCAGTAAAGTTTGAATGGAATCACCAGGAGGTGATCATTCGCGGTGATGGTAGCAACCCTATATACAGTCATCAGAACATCCCAGCGATCGAAGGGAGAAGAAAGCTAGGTGGAGAGACCTACCACCACATCGAGTGAGTCAATGCTGTCGACAAAGACAAATGGTGGGATAACAAGATCGAGAGTATATTGAATTGGAATGGGTACGAGATTGGCAAGGGACTTGGCAAGAACTTCTAAGGAATTGCTAAACCCATAAAACTCAAGAAACATGACACCACTTTCGGCTTGGGGTACGAATACACCTGGGAAGAGTTCAACAACTGGTTGCCACCATGGCACGGTCTTTACTTCCCACCAGAGTAGCCGATACCACACTTGGAGCAGACCTTCCAACAAGCTGACGTCGTCTATGGGACGGACGAAGAAGAAGCGCTCGTAGCAGTGAAAAACTTATTTTTAGAGGACAATAATATGGATTGTTGTGTTATTCTTGAGGAGAAGGGGGAGGAAGGCCCTTCCATACATGCTGTGAGCAGAGGGGCACGCCTCAATAACTGGACCATCAGGACAACCAGAGCCCGACAAGCCTCGGGGTAGCAAGGCTAAAACAAGCACTATTCACTATTTTATTCATTAAACGATTTTCTTTTCGCATTTTTCAATTCCCGCAATAAGATCTTCAATGTTCAAAATAGTTATTCAATTTATTAAAGCATGTTTGATTTTTTCCAATGAATTAATATTTATTTCTATCGTTTTCCTCCTTACTTTATCAATACAATATTACTATTACTTATCTTGATAAAACAATGACTATGACATGCAATGAGATAACGCGACAAATGGACATCGATTTAGAAGAAGATGACATACCTGATGAGATCATCAAAGAGGTTGAGAACTTTCAGAATAGACATAAGTCCAACCTGGACAAGACCGAGATTGTTAATATGGGAGATACAGAAAACGTCAAGGAAACACAAATCAACATTCACCTATCGCCATCAGAAAAGAAAGAATACACAAAATTTTTGAAGGAATGTGAGGACATATTTGCCTGGTCGTATGATCACATGACTGGTTTGAGTACGTCTATTATAGCTCACAAACTGCCAACCGACCCAACGTGTCCACCGGTAAAGCAAAAGCTCAAAAAGCTCAAGCCTGATATGAGTCTGAAAATCAAGGAAGAAGTCATCAAGCAGATCAAAGCTAATGTTCTCAGGGTGGTTGAGTACCCGACATGGTTAGCCAATATCGTGCCAGTACCAAAGAAGGATGGGAAGGTCAGAGTCTGTGTCGACTACCCGGATCTCAACTGGACCAGTCCAAAAGACGTCTTCCATTTTCCGAATATACACATCCTGATTGACAATTGCGCCAAGCATGAGTTGCAGTCATTTGTAGATTATTTCGCTGGTTATCATCAGATCTGGATGGATGAAGAAGATGCTGAGAAAACGGCTTTCATTACACCGTGGGGAATGTATTGTTACAAGATGATGCCATTCGGCCTGAAGAATGCAGGGGCCACCTATATGAGGGCCATGACTACCATTTTTCATGATATTATACACAAGGAGATAGAGGTATATGTGGATGACGTTATCATCAAATCTAAGAAGGTCGCTGACCACATAGAAGATCTGAGATAATTTTTAACAGATTGCGGAGGTACAACCTGAAATGAGACCCTGCAAAGTATGCATTTGGAGTTCCTGCTGGGAAGTTTCATGGGTTTATCGTGAGCCACTAAGGAATAGAACTGGATCCATCAAAGGTCAAATCCATTCAAGAGTTACCACCGCTAAAGAACAAGAAGGACGTGATGAGTTTCCTGGGAAGGCTGAACTACATCAGCCGATTTATAGCGCAGTCTATAATTATCTTTGAACCAATCTTTAAGATGTTAGAGAAGGACACTTCCACCAAATGGATTGATGACTGTCAAAGGGCCTTCGACAAAATCAAGGAGTACTTGTCAACACCACGAGTCTTGGTCTCGTCTGAGTTAGCTAGACCCTTATTACTCTACCTTGCAGCGTTGGACAGAGCTTCAAGTTGTGTTCTGGGGTAACATGATGAAACAGGGAGAAATGAACAAGCCATTTATTATCTCAACAAGAAGTTCACCCCGTATGAAGCCCGGTATTCTCTTTTGGAGTGCACCTGTTGTGCTTTGACTTGGGCAACTCAGAAGCTAAGACATTACTTCTGTGCCTATACTATGTACCTCGTATTAATAATGGATCCTTTGAAGTACATCTTTCAAAAGCCCATGCCCACTGGCAAGCTAGCCAAGTGGCAAATCCTATTGAGTGAGTTCGATATTGTCTACGTAACTCAGAAAGCGGTCAAAGGACAAGCACTGGCAGACCACCTCATTGAGAATCCCATGGATGGAGAATACGAACCCCTAAAACGTATTTTCCTGATGAAGAGGTATCATTCATAGGAGAAGATATTACAGAATCCTATGATGGTTGGAGAATGTTCTTCGATGGAACAGCAAATTTTGAAAGGAGTTGGCATAGGAGTAGTCTTGGTATCAAAAACCGCTCAGCATTATCCAGTGTCCACCAAGCTCAGGTCTCCCTATACCAATAATATGGCCGAATATGAAGCTCCCATATTGGGACTCAAAATGGCCATTGACATGAACGTTCAAGAGTTGCTGATAATCAGAGATTCAGACTTACTCATACATCAGGTACGAGAAGAATGAGCAACCAAGAACTCCAAGATACTCCTTTATCTACATCATGTACAGGAACTGAGAAAGAGGTTCACGATGACGGAATTCCAACATGTTCCCAGAATCCAGAATGAATTCGCGGATACATTAGCTACCCTATCATCCATGACACATCATCCCCACAAGAATTTCATTGATCCCATTCCAGTAAAAATTCATAATCAGCCAGCTTACTATGCCCACGTTGAAGATGAGGCAGACGGAAAACCTTGGTTCCATGATATCAAGGAATATTTGGCAAAAGAAGAGTATCCGGAGCCTGCCAATCATACTCAGAAGTGCAAACTTTGGAGATAGTCCAACAACTTATTTCACAGTGGAGGAATCCTGTATAGGAGGACTCTTGATTTGGGATTATTAAGGTGTGTCGACGCAAATGAAGCATCTAAGCTGCTAGAGGAAATTCTTGCTGGGACCTATGGTCCACATATGAATGGTTTTGTTTAAGCAAAGAAGATACTCTGGGCTGGTTACTTTTGAATGACTATGGAGACAGATTGCATCTAGTATGTTCGAAAGTGCCATCGCTTTCAGATTCATGCGGATATGATAAGGTTGCCTCCAAACGAGCTCCATACAACAAGCTTACTATGGCCATTCGCCGCCTTGGGAATGGACGTTATCGGACCACTCGAGCCTGCCGCTTCTAACGGACACAAGTTTATCCTAGTGGCCATCGATTTCTTCACCAAGTGGGTCGAAGCAGCATCTTACAAAGCAGTGACTAAGAAAGTCGTGACAGACTTCTTCCGCGATCGCATTGTTTGTCGATTCAGTATCCCAGAGTCAATCATTACTAATAATGGCTCCAACCTCAACAACGATTTGATGAAAGCTATGTGTGAAACTATCAAGATCAAACACAAGAATTCTGCAACCTACAGGCCTCAAATGAATGGAACTGTAGAAGCTGCCAACAAGAACATTAAGAAGATACTAAGGAAAATGGTAGAAAATCATAAACAATGGCACGAGAAGTTATCATTTGCTCTATTGGGGTATCGAACCACCATCCGCACATCAATCGGGCAACCCCCTATATGCTGGTTTATGATACATAAACCGTCATTCCCGCTAAAGTAGAAATTCCTTCCCTAAGGATCATACAGGAAGCTGAGCTCGACGATGCAGAATGGGTAAAAATTCATTAAGAGCAAGAAGCTCATATAGTTGGAAAGAGGATGAACGAAGTTTGCCAGGGTCAACTCTATCAGAACAGAATGTCCAAAGCCTTCAACAAAAGAGTCAAGCCAAGATAGTTCATACCGGGATAGCTGGTGTTAAAGATTATTTTTCTGCATCAAGATGAAGCCAAAGGGAAGTTCTCTCCCAACTGTCAGGGTCCATACACGGTTCACCAAGTTTTGATAAGAGGAGCCCTCATACTTGCAAAAATGGACGGAGAAGCTTGGCCAAAGCCGATTAATTCAGATGCAGTCAAGCGTTACTATGTGTAATATTTATGTTATCCCTACATGATGTCAATCGAACTACACCTAAACTGATTCACGTTTACGAAGGGATATGTAGGTACCCTTATGGGTTCAGTCACAATTCAATAAAATTTTCATTTTCCCTTGAAATTGGAAACTGGGGCAAAATTTTGAGGAGGACCCTCAAAATTCCAAAGTAATTTCAGCCGATCGCCGCATGAGCAGCAGTCAGAAATGTCAACCCAATAAACCGGGGCAGAATTTTGAGGAGGACCCTCAAAATTCCGTAGCCGGAGAGGTTGCAATGTCCTAAATTGCGTCACAGTTAGCGGTTCATCTAAAAACTATTTTAATTTTTACATTTATGTTATACCTTTGCAAAATCATGCATGTCTATTATTGAAACTGCTTTGTTTAGCAACTCTACCCCAATGACACCAACAATATCACCAGATCAAAGCAGAACGAGTCAAGCAAAGCCAGCGGGGATACGAACTAACCTTCCCCTTTACAAAACTCATGATTTTTCTTTAGATGCAGGCATTGGGATTACAAAATCATTGAACATACTACACACACAGAACAAACATTGTTCAAGAACACGATTCTCCGAACTATTGCACTTACCAATATTTTCTATCAGCGCGCACCCGTAATGTTCCGTATGTCACAACGCTTCCAGTAATCACCACGTCGCAATCTGCTATCAGCTAAGAAAACTCTACTGTCATTTGCTATTTTATTTCTTACATAAGGCTATTATGCTGCCTTCCGACTTGCATAAGGCTACCATTCTTCCTTCCAACTTGCATAAGGCTACTATTCTGCCTTCCAAGGTTAAGCTCTACCGCTATCTGCATTTGCATTGCATAAGGCTACCATTCTGCCTTACAACTTGCATAAGGCTACCATTCTGCCTTTTGAGGTTAAGCTCTACCTCTATCTGCATCCATATTGCATAAGGCTACCATTTGGCCTTCCAACTAGCATAAGGCTACCATTCTGCCTTCCGAGGTTAAGCTCTACCTCTATCTGCATATGCATTGCATAAGGCGACTATTCTACCTTACGAGACTAAATGCTGTCTCCATCCACATTGCACGGTTGAAAGATTGCCACATTTAACGGCTGAAAGATTGCCACATTGCACGACTGAAAGATCACCTCATACTGCATGCATGGCTGAAAGATCGCCACATACTACACCTGCATGGCTGAAAGATCGCCTCATACTATATTGCACAGCTGAACGATCACCTCATACTACACCTGCACGGCTAAAGGATCACCTCATACTGCATTGCACGGCTGAAAGATCGCCACATACTACACCTGCACGGCTAAAAGATTGCCTCATACTACATTGCACAGCTGAAAGATCACCATATACTACACCTGCACGGTTGAAAGATCGCCTCATACTGCATTGCACGACTGAAATATCGCCACATAATACACCTGCACGGCTGAAAGATCGCCTCATACAGCATTGCACAGTTGCAAGATTGCCGCATTGCACAGCTGAAAGATCGCCGTATTGCATGGTTGAAAGATCTCCACATTGCACGGCTGAAAGATCGCAATGTGGTACTGCATCCTTCATGGGCTAAAATATCGCCAACTCATCCAAAGGCGTCATCATTGGGAGGAACCATCTTCATAGCCCCGGAACACCATGTCATGGCCTGAGGATTTCTTTCAATCTTTTGCATATCATTATTCAAAGGCGTCATGGTTTAGAAGCACCATCCTCATAGCCCAAGATCGTCCTTTCATGGCCTGCGAATCCTTTATTATATGCTTCATGGCCCAAGACATCATGGTATAAAGACGTCATCCTAACCGTTCAAAGACAACATTCATGGTCCAACGGGAATTTGCATCATGTCTAACTTTACGCACAATATATGCTTGTATTACTTATTTGTAGGTAAAACCGGCAAGCAACAGCCATCCCAACAGGAGTGTTTTTACTCCAGTGCCCGCAACCACATCAAACCTAACCATTCTCGTAAGCCATTCACTCGCCCAGCCCGAAATATTGCGTCCGTTCTTGGAAAATACCCGTCGGCATACTCCGCCGACGGATTTGAAACTACATACAACCTAATTCCTGTAAAACTAGGGATATGTAGGCAACTCAAAAGCCATGGTGTGGCTTGAATCTTCCAAATCGTTCCGCTCGGTCAAAATTAGCCATCATATCTTTACTGGACAACTCTTTCATCCTTCCCAAGTAAAGAAGGGTAGCTGTTGACACCCAATTTTTTCCATATATTTTCAATACGCAAAATAACTTCAAAATAGCATATATATGCATATGTAAGCATATTCAAGTATTTTATTATTTTTTCATAATTTTAAAGGTTTTTTAAATCAATTTATTTCCCTTTTTATCCATAAAAAAACTAATAATCATTTCCAATATTATTATTTTAGTAAATCATCTATTGTATTTTCATATTTATCCTAATATATAGCTAAGGTAATTTTTGCATATTTTTACAAATTTATTTAGTTTTTTCAAAGCTAAAGTGCATAATTACAATATTAGCCTCTTTTTAGATTTAATTGCGTCTATATTGATAAAATCAAGTCCTATATTTTTAAAGTGTCAATTATATATCATAAATCTTTTTGGTGCTTTCAATTTAATTCTAGAAATTAATTTACTATTTTTATAATTTTAAAAGGGAAAATTGGCTACTTAAAATCTAGCCCAATTGCATTTCAATTTTAGCCTAATTGTAACCCCAATTTAAACCCAATTTCCCAGCCCAATTCCATCTTAAACCCGACCCCCGACCCAATTTAAATAACTTAACCCGGATTCCCAC
Organism: Nicotiana glauca; assembly: GCA_026770625.1. Lineage (NCBI taxonomy): Eukaryota > Viridiplantae > Streptophyta > Magnoliopsida > Solanales > Solanaceae > Nicotiana > Nicotiana glauca. Next base: position 74,925 of record MU677118.1, on the reverse strand, counting down.
CTAACCCCTTTAATCATAGCCATTGATTATTTAGATCAACGACTCATATACGCCCTTTCGTTTTTAACCCCAAACGATCCCTTACCCTACTTTATTTCTCACCAACTACCGCCTCTGAATCCCTCTTCTCTCTCAGCCCTCTCTAAAACCTAACACGAACCCTAGCCGCCGCCACCTTAATCCACCCTAAACCCTGCTTAATCCATGGCCTCCCATGGCCATTGGAGATGTGTGGTGGCCTCCCTTGACTCTGGGATATTTGTTTCTGTGGTTTCATGGCTAGACCTCGAGGGAATCCGGTCCAGTCCTTGTTCGATTGTGGTTCATGGCTTTTCTCTGGTCATCCTTGACTTTTCTACGGCCAGCCATTGCCGTTCGAGTCAGGTCCTTGACTCTCCTGGTTAGATCGATAACTTTCAAGGCCTTTATCACCTTTTTTGGGTTTTACGAAACCCTAATCTTTAAGATCCTTTTATTTTCTTTCATATCTACTTTAGATCTGTACTTCTTGTGCATGTCAAGTGTTTTCTCAAAAATTCTTCAACTTTTCTTTCAAAACAACTTTTCGTTAAGGTTCTCCTTTAAGTTTTTCAAAAGATCTCTTCTTCAAATTTTTAATGTTGTTTGTGATTCTGCTATGTTTTGCTCATGTTGTTCTTCTATCTAAGTCAGCATGTTGAAAACCCTAATTCCTTTTTGGGTTTCATTCGAATTCTAAAGCTGTTTGTTAGATGTGTACTGATTTGATTAAGTTCTTGTTTGACTTTTTTGTTTTACCATCTTTTAAACTCGATTAATGTTGAAAAACCTAGGCCTTTGGGTCTGAAATTATTTGTTTGAATGCATACTTGACTCGATTGAAAGTTCTTGCTTCAGACTCTCTTTTCTTTACGTGATATATGATTTTTACTATCTTTCAACTAGACTATGGCTGAAACCCTAATTTCTCAAAAGGGTTTCCTCACCTGTTACTGAAAGACCCTTACTTGTTTTGACTTTGTTCTTCACTTTGGCCATATGTGTGAGCCCTGACTATCTAACTTTGTTCACTACAAAATCCTATGCTTATTTTTGCTACTATTGTATGTTGTTTTTATTCGCCAATGTGCTTGGCCTCGCATGTCTGATGTTTTTGTTCACTCTGTTTATATACTGAAGTGCAAAAGCATATTCTTCCTTGATTGATCTTAGTATTGTGACTGATTTCAAAAACTTTCCATTTATGAACCTTAATTTCACTCGCCTGTTTAAAATTAATTGATCCTTTTCCCTTTACTGTGATGTTTTACCTTGCTGGTTTCTTTCCCAAAATAAGCATATTTTTGTACTTAGACTCGATTGGTCATTGTATGCTTTTACTACCCCCTTATATGGCAATAATCAGTCTGCTTCCAAACTGATTTTCTTTCCTTAATTAGACTTGCTACTACCTGTTAGACAGTGATTCCTTAATTAAAGGGGAATCACTTGGGTAATTGATTCTGACTTGTGATTGTTTCCATGTTTGTATCAAGACTTTACTTATTACCTTACTTATTACTCGTTTTCAAAAACTATAAATACCCTGCACCCCTCTTCTTTCAAACACACGGACAACTTGAGTTCAAACACAAACTTCACTCAAAATTCTCTCTTTTCTATATTACTACTTGTGCTACTACTTTCTCTAGCCGGCTGAAAGCCAAGGCTAGGCTTTGGGAGTTTTCTTACTTTTTCTTGCTGCACTTTGCTTCTTACTGGTATGTCCTAGTTAATTTCAGTATCAATAACGTACGTCCTTGTTAATTAGAAATCATGCATATATGATCTAATAGCTATAATCAGACATTATATTTACAAGGTTAAAATTACATTCAAAATTAGATACCATGCATATAGGAAACAAATCAGCCTTTAATATTAGATACCCAGTCTGTATAGATTAAAATCAACAACAATAGAGATTATGTCTATAAGATCTAAAACCAGTCAGTTTAATTAGTACTGTTTGAGTTAGCTTAAACAACCTACTCCTAATGCGGTTTAGAAAGCATGCGTATAGGATCCCAATTGCTCGTTTTAAACTGTTACTGCTTTGCCATTTTGATTCATTAATAGATATCATGCTTATATCATCAATACACACTTAGGCAAGCCTTAGGTAGTAATGATAAAATTGAATTCGCCTGTGTTTAATTAGCAACTACTACAACCAGTAGGCAGGCCTGATTTGGACTTCTTATATGAGTTATGTAGTAAATTGGTATGTTTCAACAACTAAAACTCCCCTGTTTTAGTACTTTATTCTGACCCTAAATGTGTTTTAAGTTATGCTATTTATGTGTTTTATTTGAGGAGGTATATACGAGCCTCTTAGTTGTTTACATGTTTCCCCTAATATGCAGTCCTATGTGTTTTGAATGTCGCTTTAGTCTTTTTACCTTTAAAACCCAAGAGTCGGCCTAAAATCCTCCCTCTTATAGGAATAGCAGTCCTAAATTCCTTCGGGACTGATAGGAATAGGACATGTAATGACATGCAATAGTGGTCGAGACCAATCCACACTTTAATACCTTAACGGGTGGGAAGTGTAGATATGAATATGATGATCGGTGCGCTAATACCACATGTAGCATCTCTTTTGAGGAGTGATTGCCGCGTATTGCATTGATATGATCCATATTACAAACAAACCCAGGACCCCTTTACATTCATCAACATGCTTAGATTATAACTCTTTCAAAACCTTGCTTTCATTAATCGTTTTCAAATGCTTGTGTATTTTAACTTAAATCCCTTGATACTTGAGCCTTGCTCGTTTGCTTGCTAATTTCACAAATTCACAAAAACTATCTGGTCGGGAACCACACTAGTGGATCCTGAGGGGTGACAAACACCTTCCCCTTGGGATAATTTCAAGCCTTTACCCTACTTTGGTTATCAAACGTAGTTGTTGTTGGACCCTATAGGTGCCCTAACGTACCTTAAAATAGTTAGATGGCGAATCTTCAAAAATTGCAAAACCCCTTTCCCAAAAGGAAAAGAGTTGTCCCAACCAAATGTCATACCGGATATGAAGATAACTACAACTGATGTAGAGGCAAAAACAATCACAAGGATAATAACCGGGGATCTCTCAGTATCCCGATGATCTCTTAGTATCCTCAATATATACCAGGAATCTCTTGGTATCCTGAGGACCTTTTGGTATCCTCAATATATGCTAGAGATCTCTTGGTATCCTCAATATATGTGCCAAGGATCTCTCGGTATCCCGCACCTCAGCTCAATCATAAATACGTACAGGGGATCTCTCGGGATGCCTTCCCGTAGTCCCAAAGTAAAACATACAATAATAGCAAAAGGAATACTCAATTAAGCTCAACTTCATAACAAAGTAAAACAAACAATTCTAACCTAGCATGCCTCATGTAATACAAATAAGGCAGTTAAAGCAAATAAAGCAATTTAGTCAATTAGACATGCTTCTATAGGCTAACAACATGCTTAAATTCCAACTAGTGTAAGCAAGAAAGGTAAAACACAATTTAAGGCTATTTTAATGAAAAACGGGATTTTCAACAATTAGCACAAGTATGCACTCGTCACCTCACTTAGAAGGCATTTCAATTATCACAGTATCAATCCTAAGGGGAATGTCCCCCACACAAGGTTAGACAATCCACTTACCTCGAACCGGCTCAATAATCAACCCGAGACCATATTCTTGCCACGAGTACTCGACTCCAAATGGTCCAAATCTATTCAATTAAATTTCATAATGTAAATAACATCAAGTAATTGATTTTACAATTTAATTCTAAGCTAATACGCGAAATTAGGTAAAATGACCAAAAATGCATCTCGGGACCACGTCTCGGAATTGGGTAAAATTTAGATTTCCAGAATCCTCACACTCTCATGAGTTCAGTCATACCAAAAGTACAAAAATCGAACAACAATTGGTCCCTCAAATCATCACTCAAAGGCCTCTAATTAGTTAAGCCCTAACCAATAAATTACCACTAATTTTCCTTAATTTTTCATGCTTAGGATGATAAAAATCACTATAACAATGAGTTTAGGTTCCAAGAATCTTACCTCCTCGAAGTTCTGTTGAATCCCCTCTAAAAAATCTTCCCAAAATCTCACTCCTCGCGAAGGCAACTATTTATATGTTCTGCCCAGCAATCCCGCATCTCCAGTCCAAAAATTGCATCTGCGATACCGCTTCTGCAGTTGGGAAACCGCTTCTGCGGTTCTCACTTAAAACTTCTTCGCCGCACCTACGACCTAAAATCCGCATCTGCGGTTCCTGGCCCCTTCCTCATCTGCCCCTTCTGCGGCTGGGTTCAGCATCTGCGGGAGTTGCACCTGTGGCCTCTCAACTGCAGATGCGGTTATGACAGCAGCTGTAGCTTCAGTTGCAACTCCAAACTCCAAATCCTTTTGTCAACCATCCAAAATCATCCCGAGGCCTCGGGACCTCAACCAAAAGCACAAACAAGTCTAATAACATTGCCCAAACTATTACCAATCCTTAAAACACCTAAAACAACATTGAAACCTCGAATTAACCATGGATTCAAGCCTAAGAACTCCAAAATTCTCAAAATACGCTTCCGATAAAAAAGTCTATCAAACCTCGTCCGAATGACTTGAAATTTTGCACACACGTCACATTCAACACTACGGAGCTACTCCAACTTCCGGAATTCCATTCCGACCCTCGGATCAAAATCTAACTATCGAACCGAAAATTTCAAAATTTAATCTTTCGACATTTGAAGCCTAAATTAGCTATGGACATCCAGGACACAATCCGATCACGCCCTAAGCCCGAAATCACCTAACGGAGCTAACGGAACCATCAAAATTCCATTTTGAGGCCGTCTTTACAATGTTCTGACTACGGTCAAATTTCTAACACTTAAGCTCTCATTTAGGGACTAAGTATTCCAAATTCTTCAAAACTCAAAAACGAACATCCCGACAAATAAAAATAGCAAAAATAAGCACGGGAAAGCAGTTAATAGGGAATCGGGGCATAAATTCTAAAAATGGCCGGCAGGGTCGTTACATCCTCCCACACTTAAACATTCGTTCGTCATCGAACAAGCATAGAGACATACCTGAAGTACTGAAAAGATGAGGGTACCCGCTATGCATATCTTGCTCGGTCTCCCAGGTCGCCTCCTCGACCTGCTGATTCTGCCACTGAACCTTTACTGATGCGATGTTCTTTGACCTCAGCTTTTTAACCTTCCTGTCTAATATTTCCACTGGCTCCTCAACATAAGATAGATCCTTGTCCAACTCGACTGAACTAAAATCCAACAAGTGCGATGGATCATCGTGATACCTCTGGAGCATCGAGACATGAAATACCGGATGAACTCCTGCCAAGCTGGGAGGTAAGGCAAGCTCGTAAGCAACCTCCCCAACATGCCTCAAAATCTCAAAAGGGCCAATAAACCTCGGACTCAACTTCCATGTCTTCCCAAATCTTATAACGCCCTTTATAGGCAAAACCTGAAGCAGAACCCACTCTCCAACCATGTAGGAAACATCATGAACCTTCCGGTCGGCATAACTCTTCTGTCTGGACTGGGCTGTATGGAGTCTATGCTAAATCACCTTACCTTCTCCAAGGCATCCTATACCAAGTCTGTGCCCGATAATCTAGCCTCACCCGGCTCAAACCAACCCACCGAAGATCTACACCGCCTACCATATAAAGCCTCAAACGGTGCCATTTGCATGCTGGATGGATAGTTGTTGTTGTAGGCAAACTACGCCAATGGCAAGAACTGATCCCAAGAACCTCCAAACTCAATCACACACGCACAGAGCATATCCTCAGAATCTGAATAGTGCACTCGGATTGTCCATCCGTCTGAGGGTGAAATGCTATGCTCTACTCTACCCGAGTACCTAACTCATGTTGTACGGCTCTCTAGAATGGCGATGTGAGCTGAGTACCTTTGTCTAAAATGATAGAAACCGGAGCACCATACAGACGGACAATCTCTTGGATATAAATCTCCGCCAACTGCTCCGAACAATAGGTAGTACACATAGGAATGAAATGTGCAGACTTGATCAGCCGATCCACAATAACCCAAATGGCATCGAGCTTCCTCAAAGTCTGTGGGAGCCTAGATAAGAAGTCCATGGTGATTCACTCCCACTTCCACTCCGGAATCTCTATCTGCTGAAGCAATCCACCCGGTCTCTTTTGCTCATAATTCACCTGCTGAAAATTAAGGCACTGAGCTACAAATCCAACTATATCTTTCTTCATCCGACTCGACCAGTAGTGCTGCCTCAAATCCTGATACATCTTTGCGGCACCCAGATGAATGGAATACCGTGAACTATTGTCCTCCTCTAGAATCAACTCCCGAAGCCCATCGACATTGGGTACACAAACTCGACCCTGCATACTCAATACCCCATCATCACCGATAGTCATATCTCGAGCATAGCCATGTAACACTTTTTCCTTGAGGACAAGCAAATGAGGGTAATCAAACTGACGCTCCCGGATACGATCAAACAAGGAAGACCGAGAGACCACGCAAGCTAGAACCCGAATGGGCTCCGAAAGATCTAATCTCACAAATTGGCTGGCTAAGGCCTGAACATCCATTGCCATAAGTCTCTCTACTATTGGTAAATAAGCCAAAATCCCCAAACTATCTGCCCGGTAGCTCAAAGCATCGGCCACCACATTGTCCTTGCCCGGGTGATACAAGATAGTGATAACATAATCCTTCAGCAGCTCTAGCCATCTCCTCAGACGCAAATTAAGGTCCTTCTGATTGAACAGGTGCTGCAAACTCCGGTGATCAGTATAAATCTCACAAGGCACACCGTACAAGTAATGACGCCAGATCTTTAAGGCATGAACAATAGCAGCTAACTTAAGATCATGGACATGATAATTCTTCTCATGTATCTTCAACTATCTGGACGCATAGGCAATCACCCTGCCATCCTGCATCAATACCGCTCCAAGGCCAACTCTAAAGGCATCACAATAGACAGTATAAGACCCCGAACATGTGGGCAATATCAAAACTGGGGATGTAGTTAAAGATGTCTTGAGCTTCTAAAAACTCTCCTCGCACTCCTCCGTCCACTGGAACGGAGAACCCTTCTGGGTCAGTCTGGTCATAGGTGCTGCAACAGATGAAAACCCCTGAACAAATCGATGGTAATAGCCCACTAAGCCAAGAAAGCTGCGGATATCTGTAGCTAAGGATGGTTTGGGCCAACTCTAAACTGCCTCCACTTTCTTCGAATCTACGTGAATACCCTCACTCGAGACCATGTGACCCAAGAACGCCACAGAATCCAACCAAAACACACATTTTGAGAACTTAACATACATTTTTTTTCTCTCAAGGTCTGGAGCACTGTCCTCAAGGGCTTCTCATGATCTTCCAGACTTCGAAAATATACCAGAATGTCATTAATAAAGACAATGGCCGGAAAATACTGTGCATCAAATGCATGAAGGCTGCTGGGGCATTAGTCAGCCCAAATGACATAACAAGGAACTTGTAATGACCATACCGAATCTTGAAGGCATTCTTCGGGATATTTAGCTCCTGAATCTTCAACTGATAATTGCCTGAACGCAAGTCAATCTTAGAAAAACACACATGCACCCCTTTTTTTTTTACGAAATTTTATATTTTTATTCTATCAAAAAAGACATTACAAAACTAGACTAATGGTGACCATTAATCTCTCATATCAACTACACATATGAAAAGCAAGTAAATCTATACTAATTCTCTTCTATCTATACTACGGTAGTTTATTTACATTTGTCAATCCTTGGCTCCATTTGATCTTCTTTTGTCCTTGAATGTGTATATGCATTGCAATTTCCTAACATACTCTATTAGCATCATATCTTCCTTTCTCAAATCTGATCATATTGCGTTCCTTCCATATGCAGTAGACAACCATTGCAAAGACTACAATGGTCCTTTTTGCCATATAGTCTTTCTTCTTTGCCAAAGTATTTATCCAATCCATTTCCTGCTACCAATCTTGAACTTGTCTTCTGTATCCTAGCCAGTTAAGCAATCTTCCCCACAATGTCTTTGTATACTGACAGTTAAAAAACAAGTGTTCAAAGTTTTCTTCATTCTGATCACAGAACACACATTCAACCTGTACCTGATCCCAAACTTTGCAAGTCTGTCCACTGTTGCTAATCTCTGATTGATTTCTAACCATAAGTGGAATTTAAACCTTGGATGCATATGTGGATGCATATGAATACTCTTCCATTCTACCTTACTGAATTGAGGTTAAAGCTGTACATATGCTTTGTTAATCTGGAATTTGCCCTACTTCTCAAAGTCTTTCAAAATGGATGCAATGTCTGTTTTGTTTGTCTTCAACTTCAGTACATCTTTTTTCATTTCAATTATCTTCCTCACCACCCATGCTGTATTTTTTTGTGTATCAATGTCTTCAATTCTTCTGTTCTTTGTGTAATATATGTGAGCCCATCTGATCCATAGTGTATCCTTCTTCATATCCAATGCCTATAAATGTTTCATCACTGCAGCCTTATTCCAGGTTCTCATGTTAATCACATTAAGTCCCCCTGCACTTTTAGGTTGGAAAATCTTGTCCCATGCTATAAGAGCTTTCTGAGATATGTCAGTTGATCCAGTCCACAGGAAAGTCCTACACACAACCTCCACCATTTTCATAATCTTCTTTGGGATCAAAAATATTTGGGCCCAGTATGTTTGCACACCAAAGAGTACTGATTTGATCAGTTGTAGTCTTCCAACATATGATAACATCCTAGCAGACCAACACCTCACTCTATCAGTAATCTTCTCAACCAAAGGCAAACATTGGTTTATGTTCAGCTTCCTGGTTGATAATGGCACTCCCAGATACTTAAAAGGCAAGCTACCCTTTATGTATCCAGTAAGCTGCATTATCTCTTCTTTCACATGTTCTTTGATCCCTGCCATATATATTGAGCTTTTCTCCACACTTGCTTGCAATCCAGATGCTTTTGAGAACTTATCAAAAACATTCTGTATTGCTTGGACAGATTTTATGTCTCCCCTGCAAAACATTAACAGATCGTCAGCAAAACATATATGTGTTACATCCAGCTTCTTGCATTTAGGATGGTATTTGAACTCCTTCTGCATTTTCAAAGTATTCATCTCCCTCTGCAAGTACTCCATTGCTATTACAAAAAGGTAAGGAGACATAGGATCTCCTTGCCTTATTCCTCTCCTAGCAGGGAAAGGTTTTGTGAGTCCACCATTGAGTGTCAATGAATATGACACAGTTGTCACACACTCCATAATCCAACCAATGCATTTATAAGGAAATCCCAGCTCTGTAAGCATCTGCCTTAAAAACTGCCAGTCGAGTGAATCATATGCTTTCTTAAGGTCAACTTTGAGAATGCACCTTGGTGACACTCCTTTTCTGTTGTACCCATTGAATAATTCATGACTAAACAACACATTATCCACTATGTTTCTCCCCTCTATAAATGCTGATTGTGTTTTCCCAATGAGCCTGTCAATCACCTTCTTTATCCTTCTTGTAAGAATTTTTGCAATAACTTTGTAGACTGTAGTACAACAAGCTATTGGCCTGTAATCCTTCACTGTTGTAGGATTTGCCCCTTTAGGAATCAGTGTTATTGCAGTGCAATTCCAAGCCTTCTTCATTTTACTTGTTCTGAAGAAATAGTCCACTGCCTCATATACATCATTCCTGACTTCTTGCCAGTGTAGTTTAAAAAATTCAACTGGGAATCCATCCACTCCTGGTGCTTTATCATTTGGCATATCCTTAATTGCTTCATCTATTTCCTCATGCTTAACTTCTTTTATCAATTCCAGCTGTTGATTCATTGACAAACACACTCCTTCTTTGATAATCTTTGCATTTGGGCATGGCTTAAGTCCAGTGTCTATCCCCATGAGTTGCTTGAAGAACTCAACAAATTCCTTCTCTATTTCTACTGGATCTATGACTCTTATCCCTCCTGCATTGTATACAAAAGAGATAGAGTTTCTACTTGCTCTCATTTTCAGTTGAGCATAGAAGTACTTTGAGTTAGAGTCTCCATGATCAATCCAGTTCACTCTTGACCTTTGCCTCAATATCTTTTCATCAATTGTGCTCTACTTCTCTAGCTCCTGTAATACCATTTTTTCTTCCTCTATCAAAGCTTGACATAATGGGGTTATCATCAGACTCTTCTGCACACATTCTAGCTTTTGTCTTGCTTGGTTTAGTCTTCTCTCATAGCTCATCATTTACTTATTCAACTCTTTTGATTTCATCTTCGTATCCTGTAATTTCCTCCATATTCTTTCCATGGGATCACAGTTCTTTCTTTGCTTCCATACATCTGCAACTATAGGTTTGAACTCACTGTGTTCCATTGTTGCCATGTATATTTTGAAAGGTCTGTTGTACAGATTCTTCCTTTGCCATATTTGGATCACTATAGGGGAGTGATCAGATATTCCAGGTTCTAAACAATCAGCTTCCACATGTCCATAGTCTCTGATCCATTGAAAATTTCCAAACACCCAATCTAATCTGCTATACACTCTATCAACTGCTTGTTGTTTGTTGCACCATGTGTAAAAACATCATTTTATCTTCACAGGAGATAACTGCAATGCATCTGTACACTCTTTGAAATCTTTTATCTCATTTATAGTGACAGGTTGGCCCAGTCTATCATCTGAGCATAGTACAGTATTAAAATCACCACTTATGATCCATGGCAGTTGAATCATACCCCCCATTGCTTCTAGTTCTTGCCATAAGCTAATTCTCTCTTGAGCTTTGTTCCTTGCATATACCACTAACAACATGATTTGCCTCCCATTTGTTATATCAGTAACCTTACAGTGAATACATTGCTCATGAATTTGCACTATATCCACTGATAAGTTTTGTTTCCACAGCACCCATATTCTACCATTTTCTGCCTTTTCATAGTTACATATGTATCCCCAGTCCCTTGCTACTTTGTACAAATTTTTTTTTGACTTTTTTTCCTTAACTCTATTTTCCAGACAACCTAATATATCTATCTTATTCTTTTGCAAAAAGATTCTCAGCTCTTTTTGCTTATAGGGCTTATTAAGCCCTCTTATGTTCCATATGCTTATTATCATGGAGGTTGTTGTACCCTCCCCTGCACTATTCCTCCTCCTTGTTCACCTTCTTGATGCATTCTATTCAGCACTGCAAATCTATTTGCTTCTTCACTTCTTTTCTGATTGCTTTGGGAGGAAGTTTGTTCTTCATTTTCCTTTACATTCATCACCTTCTTTTGGTTTGCTATACTTTGCTGTAATTGCTGATCATTCTCTACTTGCTCCTGTACCACATTGATCACATCATTATTCTCCTTATTTTCTTGTTGTTCCTTTGGTTGCCATGCTTGTATGATTCTCCTCCTTCTTCCTCTATTTCTTCTTCTTGGTGCTTGGAACTCTTCATTCTTCTCTTTTTTATTTACCTTCCAGCATTCAATCAAATCATGCCCAAAGTGTAGGCATATAGTGCAGAACTTTGGCCTCCATTCATACACTATTTCCTGCTGCTTCACACATGTTGGAGTAATTATTTCAACTGTCTCCACCAAGGGCTTGGTAATATCCACTTTCACCAGCATCCTTGCGTATGAGATCTTTCCTAATTGAGCTGTGTACTTATCTGTATACATTGGCTTCCCCACAGCACTTGCCACCTTACTCAATGCATCTGCTGTCCAGTATCCAACTGATAAACTAGGTACTTGTATCCACAGTGGTATAGTTGTGATACATTTAGGATCGAAGTGAAAGTCTCTTTCCCAGTTTTGCAGAATCAGTGGTTTGTTATGGTAAGTATATGGCCCGGCCTGCATTACAGCTTCCTTATCCTCCCTGTTACCAAATCTGAAAACATAATAGACCTCATGATAGTATAATACTTGGGGTTTGTCAACAAAGTCCCAGATTGTTTCAATGTAGTTCGCCATCGATTTCTCATATGGTGTATCCCCCAGAACATACCCAATTAAAGCATTATCCCAATATTTATTCAATTTGTATTACCATCTTACCTTCTCTGTGACTCGGTGGTATATACTCCAGCTGCATCCCCATTTGTGAGTTCCTATTTTGTCTTCGTGTATCTGCTGCATGTTCTACTTTGTTCTTCATCTTCTCCACAATTCCCAGATCTGGATCTACTCTTGATGACCCAGCTTCTGAAAATTGAAGTCTCTTAGGACTCGTAGGGAGTTGATCCTTGTTCTTCACAGCTTCATTCATATTTTTTCCAAATTCACTGTTCCATTGCTTACTATTCATATCCTCCTCTTCAGTTAGTTCATTCTCTTCTTCAATTGGTTGGAACCCCATTGGTAAGAAGCTCCCAAATGTCAATGGAGTAAGAAATATTGTCCCTGAAGTCACCGGTGTGATTTCTCCGGCCACCGGCATAGTTTGTCTTTTCTTCCTCGCCATAGGTGCACGTTAGCTTGCCCTGGCTTATCATGCGCCGAGAGCTAAGAGTTTGAAAATCTGCATTTAACAAAACTAATATATCCTGTGGTTTAGTTTGTCTATGGTTACATGCACCCTTTAACTGGTCAAATAGGTCATCAATACGAGGCAAAGTATAACAATTCTTCACTGTCACATTGTTCAACTAGCGATAATCAATACACATACGCATGGAACCATCTTTCTTCTTCACAAATAATACAGGAGCACCCTAAGGTGATACACTAGGCCGAATGAAACCCTTATCAAGCAATTCCTACAACTGCTCTTTCAACTCCTTCATCTCAAGAGCCATACGGTACGGAGGAATAGAAATAGGCTGAGAGCCCAGCAAGAGATCAATGCCAAAATCAATATCTCTATCAGGTGGCATTCCCGGAAGGTCAGCTGGAAACACATCAGAGAAATCCCGTACTACTGGGACTGAATCAACAGAAGAAGTATCCATACTGACATTTCTCACATAAGCTAGATACGCATCACACCTTTTCTCAACCATACGCTGAGCCTTAAGGAAAGAAATAACTCTATTGGGAGTGTGACCTAAAGCACCCGTGATACACCTGGCATAGCCAGCGTCACGATTTTAGTGTGACAATCAAGAATAGCATAATGGGGCGAAAACCAGTCCATGCCCAGGATAATATCAAAATCAACCATGCTGAGTAATAATAAATCAGCTCTGGTCTCAAAACCACTAAGAGCAACCAAACACAACTGGTAAATGCGGTCCACAACAACAGAATCTCCCACAGGAGTAGAAACATAAACAGAGGAACTCAAAGAATCCTGAGATACACCCCAAATGCAGAGCAAAATAAGAACAAACATAATAATAAGTAGAGCCTGGATCGAATAGAACCGATGCATCTCTGTGACAGACTAAGATAGTACATGTGATGACATAATCGGAGGCGACAACCTCAGTAAGGGCAGGAAGAGCATGGTATCTAGCCTGGCCTCCCCCTCGAGGGTGACCTCTAGCTCCCCGACCTCCACCTCTTGGCTGAGCAGGTGGGTTAGCAACTGGTGCAGTGATCATAGCCTGAGAACTCTATGGGGTGCGCTGTGGCTGAGAAGTCTATGGAGGTGCATCCCTTCCAAGTCTAGGGCAATCCCTTAAAATAAGCTCTGGGAGGACGTGGCGGCTGTGACTGACTCGGGCCAGGTCTGTTGGACTGGCCACCGGAAGCACCCCGTGTAGGAGGTACACTAGGTACCGGAGGTGCATAATAAGGCTCCTAAGGTCTGGGAGAAACTGAAATACCAGTAGCTACTGCGAGAATTGAATAAACCGGGCGACTTGTATAGCCCCTACCATGACGACCTATAGTTGGGACATAGGCACCAGAATAATGACCCGACTCTCGAGGCCTCTTGGCCTCCCTCTCCTTTCTATCCTTAGCATGCATACCCTCAATCCTCCTAGCAATGCTCACCACCTGCTACTAAGAAATATCCATCTCTAACTCAAGAGCCATGCTAGACCTAATGTTGGGAATAAGCCCCTTAATAAACTGGCAAACCTTCTCGCAAATCGTAGAGACCAAAGCTGGTACATGTCTAGCCAAGTCAGTGTAATGGAAAGCATACTCCGAGACAGTCATAGTACCATGGCGCAAATGCTCAAACTCTGCGTGCCAGGCATCCCTGAGACTCTGGGGGACATACTCCCCCGTGAACATATATAAAAACTAAGCCCAAGTCAGGGAAGCTGCCTCATCCGGACTGTCTAACTCATAATCAAGACACCACTGATAGGCGGCTCCTCAAAGTTGGAAGGTAGTGAAGGAAACCCCACTCGATCCTGATATGCCCATAGTACGGAGGATACGGTAGCACTCCTCAAGAAATCCAAGGGAATCCTCTGAGGCTAGCCCGCTAAATGTGAGAGGCTGATACTTCTTAAACCTCTCAAGCCTCTTCTACTCCTCCTCTGAAACTACTACCCTCTCCTCGGGTTGAGCTGGGGCTGCCGGCGGTACAGGAATAGCCTCTGGGACCTGATCAACATGCACTCATTGCTCAGGAGTACGGGCGGCAAGAGTCTGTGCTCCTCCCCTATCCTGGGATGTAGCTGCAGCAAAGGCCTGGGCTAGAGTGGTGTACATAGTCATGAACTGCACTAGAGCCTCCTAGAGTGCTGGAGTAGTAGTAGCGGTCGTATCAGGTGTCTGAACTACGGATGGCACTACTGGTGGCACCTCGACTATAGCATGCAAGGGTGCTCTAGCTGCACCACTAGTGTGTCCTCGGCTCTAACCCGACCCGGCCTCTAATGGCTCCGGTAGGGGGTGCGGGTGCTTGATCATCTCGGGCAACACGTGTCCTCACCGTTTGTGAAATAATAGAAGACAGAAGTTTAGAATTGTGATATCGAAAATCTCGCACAACAAGGAAATCAAATGAAGTGGAATTTTCCTAATAGTTACATAGCCTCTCGAAGATAAGTATAGACATCTCAATACCGATTAACGAGACTCTAATAAACCGGCTTGTGATTCATGACTCCTATGAACCTAGAGCTCTAATACCAACTTTTCACGACCCTGGTTCGCCCTCTTTGAACCATCATGACGGCACCTAGTCGCTACGACTAGGTAAGCCTAATAATGTAGAAAAATAAACCAATTTGCGGAAGAAAAATATATAAATCCAAAATAATGAAATAAACAACATTTATTAGTGCCGCTCGTCATACACAAATATCAACTCTCAAATACTAACACTTTTCCCAAAACCCAAAATCTCATGATCACAAGCTTTTGAATGTCTAATAATATCTAACTCCAGTATATCTAACAAAGAAGGAAAATACAGAAGGGCGAATACTTAAAGCAAGAGTAGAAAGGGGCTCTTCGGTCTGCAGACGTGGCACATATACCTCGGAGTCTCTACAATGCTTCGCCTGGAGCATAATGAGTCTGAGTCACAGTACCTGGATCTGCAAATGAAAAACATACGCAAGAAGGGCATGAGTACACCACAATGGTACTTAGTAAGTGCCAAGCCTACCTCGATCGGGTAGTGACGAGGAAGGTCAGGGCCCTACAGAGGTTAAATAAAATATAAAGTTCGACAGACTAGAACAGAACAGTATAAATAAGTATAGCAGTAAAAGTATCACCGAATATGAAGATAACTACAACTGATGCAGAGGCAAAAAAAATCACAAGGATTATAACCGGGAATCTGTCAGTATCCTGAGGATCTCTTAGTATCCTCAATATATACCAGGGATCTCTTGATATCCCGAGGACCTTTTGGTATCCTCAATATATGCTTGGGATCTCTTGGTATCTTGAGGATCTCTTGGTATCCTCAATATACGTTCCAGGGATCTCTCGGTATCCCGCACCTCAGCTCAATCATAGATACGTACATGGGATCTCCCGATATGCCTTCCCGTAGTCCCAAAGTAATACACACAATAATAGCAAAAAGAATTCTCAATTAAGCTCAACTTCATACCAAAGTAAAACAAACAATTCTAACTTAGTATGCTTCAAGTAATACAAATAAGGCAGTTAAATCAAATAGAGAAATTTAGTCAATTAGACATGCTTTTCTAGGCTAACAACAGGCTTAATTCCAAATACTATAAGCAAGAAAGGAAAAACAAAATTTAAGGCTATTTTAATGAAAAACGGGATTTTCAACAATTAATACAAGTACGCACTTGTCACCTCACGTACAAGGCATTTCAATTACCACAATATCAATCCTAAGAGAAATGCACCCCACACAAGGATAGACAAGCCACTTACCTCAAATTGGCTCAATAATCAACCCAAGACCACGTTCTTGCCACGAGTACTCGGCTCCAAATGGCCCAAATCTATTCAATTAAATTTCATAATGTAAATAACGCTTCAAGTAGCTGATTCTATAATTAAATTCTAAGCTAACATGCAAAATTAGGTAAAATGACCAAAATGCCTCTCTGGCCCACGTCTTGGAATCAGGTAAAATATACATTTCCAGAATCCTCACACTATCACGAGTTTAGTCATACCAAAAGTACCAAAATCGAACCTCAATTGGTCCCTGAAATGATCACTCAAAGGCCTCTAATTAGTCAAGCCCTAACCCACAAATTACCACTGATTTTCCTTAATTATTCATGCTTAGGATGATAAAAATACTATAATAACGAGTTTAGATTCCAAGAATCTTACCTCCTCGAAGTTCTCTTGAATCCCTCTAAAACATCTCCCCAAAAGCTCACTCCTCGGATGAAAATGGTGAAAAAATTGCTCAAAATTGCGAAGGTAACTATTTATATGTTCTACTCAGCAATCCCGCATCAACGGTCCAAAAATTGCATCAGCGATACCGCTTCTACGGTTCCCACTTAAAACCTCCATGCCGCACCTACGACCCACCGCAGATGCGGTACTTGTGCCGCTTCTGCGGTTCCTGTACCCTTCCTCATATGCTGCTTTTGCAGCTGGATTCCGCATCTGCAAGAGTTGCACCTGCGGCCTCTCAACCGCAGATGTGGTTGTAACAGCAGTTGTAGCTTCAACTGTAACTCCAAACTCTAAATCCTTCTGTCAACCATCCGAAATCATCCTGAGGCCCCCGAAACCTCAACCAAAAGCACAAACAAGTCTAATAACACTGCCCAAACTTGTACCAATCCTTAAAATACCTAAAACGACATCGAAACATCGAATTAACCATGGATTCAAGCCTAAGAACTCCAAAATTCTCAAAATACACTTTCGATCAAAAGGTCTATCAAACCTCATTCGAATGACCTGAAATTTTGCACACACGTCACATTCAACACTATGGAGCTACTCCAACTTCAGTAATTCCTTTCCGATCCTCGGATCAAAATCTCACTATCGAACCGAAAATTTCAAAATTTGATCTTTCGGCAATTCAAGTCTAAATTAGCTACAGACCTCCAAGACACAATCTGATCATGCCCCTAAGCACGAAATCACCCAACGAAGCTAACAGAACCATAGAAATTCTATTCTGAGGCTGTCTTCATGCTATTCCAACTAAATTTAAATTTCTAACACTTAAGCTCTCATTGACTAAGTGTCCCAAAGCTTTTCAAAACTCAATACCGAACATCCCGGCAAATCAAAATAGCAGAAATAAATACAGGAAAATAGTTAATAGGGGATCAGGGCGTAAATTCTAAAAACAATCGGCTGGGTCCTTATATTTTTGTTGTTGTACCTGTTGTGGTGACGTACGAGATTTCTGTTATGATGTAACTATTATTTCTATTGGTTACACTGCATATTTACTTTGGGACTACCAGACGGTATCCCGGTACATCCCCATATTCTGCATATTTACTTTAGGACTACGGGACGGTATCCCGGTAGATCCCCTATTCTTCATATTTATTTTGGAACTACGGAATGGTATTTCGGGAGATCCCCCTGCACATTTACGTATGGAACTATGGGACAGTATCCTGGTAGATCCCCATGTTATGTATATTTACTTTGGGACTACAGAATGGTATTCTGGTAGATCCCCCTACACATTTACTTTTGGGACTGTGGGACGGTATCTTGGGAGATCCCCTATTATTATCATTGTGTTCTGAGCTGTGCTATTCATTGATCCTATCCCTACGTAAACCTTCTACATGCTGTCCGTTCTTTTCCTTAAGTTTACTAGCTGGTATGAACTATGTTAGGACACTTGCACAAGCATACACGTGGCTAAGCACCCTTATCAGATAAGAGGTTTCCTTGATATTATTTAGTATAGATGTACACCCTTGTTTATTCGCCTTTCATGTGAGAATGGCTCTATTTGGCATGTGAATTATCAGTATGATTATGAGGTGTGATGAGGGCACATGATGCCAAGTGTTAAGGTCAGGTATTGAGACCCGTTTTGTAGGATTATGAGATAAGGTGTCACAGGGTGACTTATCTTCGAAAGATATTTATTTGAAAAGATTATATTCGAAAGGTTGAAAGAACTATTTTTGAAAATATTTATTTGGAGCACGTACATTTCAAAATATTTCCATCACTCGAAGGATTTGACTAATTAATTGAAGTTTGTTGGCTAAGACCTAATGTGAAAACTGACGTAGTTGCTAAGTTATGATTTGTCTTAACTATATTTGTGATTTCAGATTTGGGTTGTATTTCCGCTCACTTTTCTATATTCTTATTATGGTGTTACTTGCTGTTTTCTTTCCTTGTTGCAATTACCGTATTGTTAGTCACATCGCGTAGTCTTTGTATAGATATCATGTTCTGTTGTTTCTATCCTTATACTTGTTCATCTTATTAGACCAGTAGGTGTCTTGACTATTCCTCGTCACTATTCCACCGAGGTTAGTTTTGATACTTACTGGCCACTGCTGTGGTGTGCTCATACTACACTTCTGCATATTTTTTTGCAGATCCAGGTATTATTCGTTAATAGCTATACGGATTCTTGCCGAGAAGACTCAAGGTAACCCTGCTGCTGCGTTCGCACGCTTTGGAGTCACCTTCCTATTTTGTATTCACACTATTGTACTTATTTCCATATAGTTGTGTTTAGAAGTTGTAGAGAAACTCTGTAGAGCTTGTGTCTTGTACCGCCGGTTTTAGGAATATGTAAACTCTATAAAAATTTGTCACGACCCAAACCCGGTCGCGATGGCGCCCAGCACACTACTAGGCAAGCCCGACCATTTATAACAATTACCCCAATTATTTAAACAAGTGAAGATAAAACTATTTAAGTCAAAGCCTGAGCTAAAGGTAAAAATACGGAAAATCTGGCAAAATACCGAAACAGCCCAACTAGGACCCGGTGTCACGAATATGAGCCTGTAGAGAATAGAATAATATCCTACTACATAAACTGTCTAAATGTCTGATAGTGCGGAAAATAAAAGACAAGGATAAGAGGAAAAGTCAACGGCTGCAAACGCCATGCAGCTAACTCAACTCTCCCGAAATAAGCAAGCCTGCTGATCACTGAATGTCTACTCAGCCTGTGAAGAAGGACCTAGATCTGCACACATGGTGCAGGGAGTAAAGTGAGTACTTCCAACTCAGTAGTAATAAAAGTAAATAATACTGAAAGTATAAAATCCCCAAAAGGGCACAGATAATGCTATCCTAAGCAGTAAACCAATAACAGTAGAATTCCTGAAAACATAGCAAAAACAGTCTCTTGAAAGGAATCAAATAAACAAGATTGCACAAGTAAGGTCAGCCATTGTTACCTGACCAAAGTGTGTTTCAGTGTCATTGTTACCACTAGTCAGTCATTGTTACCTGACTGGTCAGTCATTGTTACCTGACCGAAACACATATGACAGTGTCATTGTTACCACTGTTCATTTCAAAGGGGTACCCCGCGCTCACT
>MU677118.1:3209-46858 GCA_026770625.1 Nicotiana glauca | reverse complement strand
CTAACCACCATTTTTACCCATAAATTCCTTGAATTTTCAGTGTTTAATCCTTGTTTTTATACCATAACAACATTATTTGGGGCTACAAGTTCATACCTGATAGAACCCTTTCGAAATCTCTCAAATATCGCCCAATATCGCCTCTCCCGAAGTCCCAAAATATTTTTTCTAACTTCTGAAATTCGAACCTCACTGTTTCATTAATCACCTAGCATTTTCGCTTCTGCGGTGCAATTGTCGCTTATGCGACTTCCGTTTCTGCGGAAATTGTCCGCTTCTGCAGTTTCCTTCAAGTTGACCAAAATCGCTTCTGCGGTTAATAGTCCGCTTCTGCGGACTCGCATTTGCGGAAAATGTTCCGCTTCTGCGGAAACTCCCAAGCTAATGCCCTTTCGCTTCTGCGACCTCTTACCCGCTTCTGCGGGCTCGCTTAAGCGAATAAAATTCTGCTTCTACGGAATTTGCTAGGCTCTTACTATTTCGCACCTGCGATCATTTTTTCGCTTCCGCGAAGCAGCATCTGCAGTTTCTCTTCCGCAGATGCGGAAATACCTGCTGCAACCAAAACCAGCAACTTTCAAACTTCAAATTCTCTCGTTCAACCACCCGAATTCACCCTTAGGCCCCCGGGACCTCAACCAAAAATACCAATACCTCTTCTAACGTTGTTCAAACTTGTTCCAATCATCAAAACACTATCGTTAACACAAAAATCACCAAATCACGACGGATTCAAGCCTAAGATTAACTAAAACTTCCGAAGCTCACATTCGATCAAAAACCTGACCAAACAACGTCCGAATGACCTAAAAGTTTACAGACATATCCAAAATCACCTAACGAAGCTACTACAACTCTCGGAATTCCATTCCGACCCTCGGATCAAAATCTCACATACCAACCGGAATTCGCCAAATTTCCAACTTCGCCAATTCAAGCCTATTTCTACACCGGACCTCCAAATTCGATTCCGATCACACTCCTAAGTCAAAAATCACCCCCCAAAGCTAACCGAACCACCAGAATTCACATCCGAGCCCTCTAACCACATAGTCAACTTTTGATTGACTTTTTCTACAACAACCTTCCTTCTAAGAGGCTAATTGCCTCATTTTCATCCAAAAACCAACCCAACTCTATCCGATCAACCCTAATACCAATATTGAAACATGAAGCAACACAATAAGGGGGAAACGGAGCGGTAACTCGTATGACGGCGGGCTGGGTCATCACAAAATTTCTATATTGAGACAGTTGAATTTTCTTTATTATGGTTGATATTCAGTAAATGTTAGGCTTACCTAGTCCCTAAGACTAGGTGCCATCACGAAACCCAACATAGGGGAAATTGGATCGTGACAGGCAGCCTCACTAGATGAGACAACGAGACCGATACCTTTTGAATAGTTTTTAACTTTTGACCCTCGTTTGCTCTATGGTTTCAAGGTCAAAAACTAGAAGTGTCGTCCATGGGACAAATGAGGGTCAATACTTGTTAAACTTGTAGCTCTACCCACGGGACAAGCGAAGACAAAAATTCAAGATCATCCACCTTGAGGGCTATTTGTGTACTTCACCCCTAACAACTTCTAATAAGGAAATTTATAAAACGTTACACGAAAAGATTTTTTTTAAAAAGTGATTACACAAGTACTATATCCACACAAATTTTCTTTTTACCTGTATCCAGTACAGTTCACAAAAGAGGATTCAGTTAAACTCCCTTCACCATACATAACTCTGCAACCATACTAAGTAACTTACAAAATAGAAGGCTGCCTGGCAAAGAAAGTGGGCGAGTCATATATAGTTCTCTATACACAAGTGATGAATAAATGAATCTAAACTATGGTTGCGTTTTATCTTTTTTCCTTTCTATACAATATTTGAAACTTATTTATCAAAATTGTTCAACTTTTGTATAGTACCCGCCCTAAACAAGTTATTCTTACAAATTACATATAATCTATTATTAGTAACTTAAATTAGGGGATTCTTTGCTTGGAAAAGGGCGCAACTGGAGGGAACGAAGTCCAAATTGTCCTTCCATCTAAATAAGACTCCTTCTACCTGTGTATTACCTATTTTAAGACATAATTAGCGCAACTCTTCTCTCTCTTTACCATAGTTACCTATTTTAATAAAAGAATAATGCATGGTACAACAAAATACAAATTAAAAATAAATTTCATACAAATTTAATACAAAATTTGATATATTTAACAACTACATACATATTAAAAATAAATCATATAACTAATTATACATTATACAACTTATTTACAATTTATCCACAATTTTCATACGTCATTCTTACCCAATTAAACACAACTACAATATCATACAACTTAAATATAATTTTCATACAAATATTATGCAATGTCTTTTGTATGTATTTCGTATATGATTTGTATACATTTTGTATGTGGTATGTTCTTATTCCTCTCTGAAATTCTAATAAAAACTCTCTCTTATAATTTTGATACATATCAATAACTTTATATAAAAATATAGTAATTATAACTCAAATACAAATTTCATAAAATGACTCATACAATGTACAACTAATTTCCAATTTTCATACAATATTAAAAAAAAACTACAACTAAAATACTACCAAATACAACTTTCATAAGAATTTCATACAACAATTATACAACTTTAATACAATTTTATATGTATATTATATGTCACATGTTCTTCTTCTTCAAGTTTTAATGTGAAAATCCACCCAAAATCAAATATAATCTTCCCCAAATATCCTCAAAATCGAGATTAAACTCCATAGAATATTCTCAATCATTTGTAATAACAATGATTATTGGCTATAATTACTTATTTTAGTCTATTATTATATTCTAATTTACTGCACTTTAATTGAGATTGAGCTTTAATCGCTAGTGTTTTCCACTAATTGTTTGTTTTATGCCTTGTAGGAGTGATTCCAGCTTTATAGATGTTATGGAATGAATTCAAGTGATTTGGAGCTTTTCAATCTGAGTAAAAGCCCAAGCAATTAAGCCATGATCGTGTTTAGGGATCAACAGATGATAGTTAAGGACAAACGAAGAATTAAGTAGGCATATTGCGCACTGTCTAGTAAAATGCACATAAATTTTCTCTCTGATCTCCATTTTGGATCCACAATATATGTTTGGAAAGCTAAATCAAAGGAATACAAAGTTCATGTTTTATGTTTTCTCAAATTCCCAACAGAACCGGGTGAAAGTGGCGCGGCAAGTGCGCGGCCGCGCACTGACCGCGCATGTCAGCAGATCATTGGTCAAAATGCACGGTCAATCCGCGGTTGATCCGCGATCACGCACGTCCTGTCCGAAAAAAGTGTCCTTTTTTGCGTAGGAGAATGTGTAATTATTTGGGCCCAACCCTACTTGGTATATATACATGAAAAAATGGTACTTTGAGGACTTTGACATAATTTAGACCTACGGAGGCTAAAGACTGGGGATTCGACCTAAGGAGTCAAGAACACACTGGGATCAAGGCGGAGAATTCTTTCACGAGTTTTTCACTTCCTTCTTCCTATTTCCACTATTGGTTATGAATTCTAGTATTGTAGTTATACATATTATTATGAATAAATAATTTATTATCTAGAGTTTTGATAGAACCTTTTGTAGGATGAATTCTTGTTATGTTTTAATATAATTTAGCCTTGGAATATATCTATTTGTTCAGCTACATGTTTATTTTAGTTGATTGAATGGCCATCGATTAACTGTGCCTATTTATTATGTGTTTCTTGAGAAAGGATACATATTTAGGTGGTTGTTGAACAACGTCACTCCCAACGTATGTGAGAAATTAATACAGTGGGTTTAAAGGTTTAGAAATAACAAAGCCTTGACGTGATCACAGTGAGCGGTTAGATGAAGCCAAGTAGCGTAGTTCAAGAGAATATGTCTAGAAAATTATTGTAGTTTCTCAAGATCGAATTACAGAACCTAAAGTGCTCACGGTCAATAGATAATACATCAGCGAAATTGTAGGGAACATTGCTGGAAGGATTCCGACAATTGGGGAAATCATAACTCTAGACCTCCTTAATTTAGTCTCCAAACCTTTGTCTCGTTAGTTGATAATTTTACCGCTTTCTAGTATTTACTAGTTAATTAGTTAGAAATATAAATCTCAATCTTTATAATTTAGAAAATTGTTCAAACTTATCTTCTTAGTGATATTAAACAAATATAACTAAGCCTTAGTTCTCTATGGGATTCGACTCCGGACTTTTAGACCGGATTATATTTGCAGCGACCGCTTATCTGTGATGACCCGACCCGTCATCACGTGATTACTGCCCCGTTTCCCCCATATTATGTTTCTCTATGCTTCATTATTGGTATTTGAGGTGAAAGAGTTGAATTGGATTGGTTTTAGATGAAAATGAGACACTTAGTCTCTTTAAGGAAAGCTTGTTTTGGAAAAGTCAACCGAAAGTTGACTATTTAGTTAGAAGGTTTGGATGTGATTTTCGGTGATTTGGTTAGCTTCGGGGGATGATTTGTGACTTAGGAGTGCGATCGAAATTGGTTTTGGAGGTCCGGTGTAGAATTAGGCTTGAATTGGTGAAGTTAGTATTTTGGCGAATTCCGGTTGGTAGGTGAGATTTTGATCTGAGGGTCGGAATGGAATTTTGAGAGTTGCAGTAGCTTTGTTAGGTGATTTTGGATGTGTGGGTAAGATTTCAGGTCATTCGGAGGTGTTTTGGTTGGGTTTTTGATCGAATGCGTGTTTCGGAAGTTTTGAAGAAACTTAGGCTTGAATCTGATGTGAATTGATGATTTTAGTGTTGTTTGATGTGTTTTGATGATTGGAATAAGTTTGTATGATATTTTGGGATATGTTGGTGCCTTTGGTTGAGGCCCCGGGGGCCTCGGGGTGATTTCAGATGGCTAAACGGGAAGTTGGAACTTGGAAATTGTTGCAGAATTTGCCCAGCAGTTGCAGGCCAAGTTTGGCCTTCGCATTCGCGGGAGGGGCCATCGCGTTCGCGGGAGGGAATTTATGGGCCATCGCATTCGCGTGGGTGGTCTCGCGTTCGCGTAGAAGGGTCCTGGGGCCCTGCCTAATTTTTTCAACGCGTTCGCGATAATGGGTCCGCGTTCGCATAAGGAGAGGAATCTATTCATCGCGATCGCGACAAGTGGAACGCACTCGCGTAAGAGGAGGATTTGGTGCATTGTGTTCGCGGACTGGGAGCTGCCTTCGCGTAGAGTAATTTCCTGGTCAACAATATTTGTTCATCGCTAACGCGGGGGTGTTGACCGCGTTCGCGTAGGGTTAAAACTGGACGTACAGAAGGGTTTTTATATTATTTCATCCGCGAGTTCATTCATTATTTCCTCCATTTTTGACCACCTTAAGAGCTTTTTGGTAGAAGTTGAAGAGGATTTTGACGGAATTGGTTAGAGGTAAGTTCCGTGACCTAGAACCATCGTTTTATTGAAGAATCAACCATTAATTCTTGGAAATTTGGGTAAAAACTGGAAGAACTAGGGATTGCTTTTTGAAATGAAACTTGGGATTTGGAGGGGCACTCCAATTTCGGTAAATTTGATATGTACGGACTCGTGCCGAGACGAGGAACCCGATGATTTAAATCTTATAATTTTTCGAGAAGTGGGCCCGGGGCTCGGGTTTTTCCAACTTCGTGATTTTTATATTTTTCGAGTCTTTTCAATTGGGTTATGATTCATTAGCCTATTGTGATGTATTCCTTGTGGTTTTGATCAGATTTGACGCACGAGGAGGTCGATTCAAGAGGAAAAGTCATATCGAGCTAGACTTTTGGTCGGCTAGAGGTGAGTAATGACTTTAAATGATGTCATGAGGGCTTGAGACCCCGGATTTGCACAACTTGGTGCTGTGTTGAGATGAGACACGTGTTCAATGACGAGCGCGGGGTCATTTATTATTGGGGACTGTGACTTGGTCCAGTCCGGATGATATTTTCACCGCGTATTAGCTATGACTTGTTGTTTCCACTATGATTTGGGCTTGTTGCCATATTTGGGGCTTATTGCCGACAGTTTGAACTTTTTATGAACTATCATCACTGTTTCCCTCACTATTAGAAATACTATTTGAACTCAGTCCACGTGATTTACACTATTTCATGAACTTAGCTATATTTTAATCAAACTTGGAGTTTTGATTGATATTTGAACTATTATTTGAGCTGAGTATTATTGTTTTACTGATGCTCGAGGAGCTTTTGATTATTTTTGGATTGATTGAGGCTGAGGGCCATATGTGAGGGCATGATAAGTGTTGTGAGGAGGTTTTCAGGCCTTGAGTGTTATGTTCAGGCCTCGAGTGTTATGTGAGGAGGCTTTCAGGCCTCGAGTGTTATGTAAGGAGGCTTTCAGGCCTTGAGTGTTATGTGAGGAGGCTTTCAGTCCTCGAGTGTTATGTGAGGAGGTTTTCATGCCTCGAGTGTTATGTGAGGAGGCTTTCAGGCCTCGAGTGTATTGTGTGGAGGCTTTCAGGCCTCGTATTGATATTGTTCAGGCTTTTAGGCCCTGTTGATAGCGCTTGGGATGGAGGAGCCCCTCCGGAGTCTGCACACCCACAGTGAGCGCGGGTACCCATGTGATTGAGAGTGAGCCCGAGGGGCTGATGTTGTACTGTGTTATTGATACTGAGCCTGCGGGGTTGGCACTGAGCTGAGAGTTTGATATTGCGCCCGAGGGGCAGGTTTCTGAGCATTTCTTATTGACTGAGAATAATTGTTTAAACTATTTTCAAAGAGAATTTCTTTCTATATTTGACTGGTTTTACTGTTTATCTGATTTTTACTGCTTGAGATAGCATTACTTGTGCCTTCATGGGATTTTATGTTCTTAGTCATTATTTATTTTTATTACTCACTGGGTCGGAGTACTCACATTACTCCCTACACTATGTGTGCAGATACATCATAGCAGACTTCGTTCCTGAGCGCTGATTTCCTTCCAGACCAGGCAGACCCGGAGAGACGAGGTAGCTGTCGACGTCCACAACTCCATTTCTTCCTTATCTTCTATATTTCATTTATCTTCGGACTATGTTCCTAGATACAGACTTGTAGTATTTCATTTAAACTCTGTAGTAGCTCATGACTTGTGACACCCCGATTTCGGGCTGGATTCGGGATGGTATCCCTGTTTATCGCTGTTATTCCGCATTAATGGTTATATC
Organism: Nicotiana glauca; assembly: GCA_026770625.1. Taxonomy (NCBI): domain Eukaryota; kingdom Viridiplantae; phylum Streptophyta; class Magnoliopsida; order Solanales; family Solanaceae; genus Nicotiana; species Nicotiana glauca. Next base: position 39,655 of record MU677118.1, on the reverse strand, counting down.
ATCCGTGCTTTAGATTTATTCATGCTAATGACTGTTAAAAAGAAGGTGTAAATGTTATGTTGGCTGGCCTTGTCTTCACGAGAGGCGCCATCACGACCAAGTGGGAATTGGGTCGTGACATTATCCATTTTAGGACTAGAGTTGGGTGTGATCAAATTTTTGTGCTGTTACCGGGGAACTAACGGTGTAGCTGTACATATTGCAAGGTTGTAAGTTTGAACTTCTATTTTTGTTTTGTTATATTTTATTTTTTTTATTTTTGTTTTAATTGTTAATTTGAGAAACATGGCATCCTGGAATTATGGGTGTTTTGATGTTGGTAATTATACTGTTGATCTTCCTTGTGTGAATTGTGGAGGAAACCACCTGGGACAAAATACTCAAAATATTCCCGAGAGTGAGTTATGTACACCAATTCAGTCTTATGTGTGGAATGTATGTGATATATGTAGTGGTAAAGATGGTCACTTTCATGGTTGTGCTTATATTTCTTATCTTTCCTCAACCCCTTAATTTGATGGTTCTTTTTCTTGTGAAGTTAATAGGAACAAAGAACCCAAGTGTCACGACCTTATTCTCCGGACCCGGTCGTGATGACGCCTCTCGTGAAGACAAGGCCAGCCAATTAAACCCAATTCACTTTTAAATAGGTAAACAACAATAAATAGTCTAAACATAATTTATTAATACTAAGTAACGGGTAATATCAATAAAGTGCGGAAGTATAACCCAACAAAGCCCTAACCGGGGTGTCACAAGTCACGAGCATCTAACAATACTACATACTCAAATGTAACTACAGAGTTTAGTACTGAACTAGGAATATAAAAGGAAAGAGATAGGGAGGAGCTCCGGGCTGCGAACGCCAACAGCTACCTAAAGACTCCCCGAGATCCTCCTGAAGCTGGAATGAATCAGCACTCAAGAGCGGGACCAGATGCGTCTGAATCTGCACAGGGGGTGCAGGGAGTAAAGTGAGTGCTCCAACTCAGTGAGTAACAAATGTAAATAACGACTGAATGTAAGAAAACACGTTAGGCATGAGGCATTCCATAATAAAGCAGTAAAACCATTTAAAAGCAGTGAATCAGTAAACAAATAGAAGTTCGCCCCTCGAGCATAGTATCAACAAATCCGACCCTCTAGCAATATCTCAGAAACAATACCAGCCTCTCGGGCTCAATCTCACATCACAATGGGTATCTGTACTCACTGGGGGTGTGCAGACTCCTGGAGGGGCCCCTTACGGCCTAAGCACAATAACAAGCCATCTCGTGGCATCAAAACTAAGCCCTCGACCTCATATCTTCAAGACACCTCATGGCTTACATATCTCAGGCCCTCGGCCTCACATCAGTATCAGTGTTTCCTCACAACATAGGCCCTAGGTCTTACTCGGTCAAAAGTCCTCACAAGCCCCTCGGGCAGTTGTAAAACAGTGTTTCTCAGCCCAAACATCATTTAAAATATCATTTAAGTCTTAAAATTGAGTAAACATGGCTGAGTATGAAAACAGTGGAAAGTAACATGACTGAGTTCAAGTATAAAGTCAAAAAAGTGAGGAAATATCAATAAAAAGCCCCGAAGGGTTCAAATAGTTGGCACTAGGCCCAAATATAGCATTCAGCCCAAATAATGATGATAGCAAATAGTTTTCAATCAAATACTTGGTAAAATCATCAATCGGGATGGACCAAGTCATAATTCCCAATATTGCACGACCCCACGCTAGTCATCAAACGTGTGCCTCACCTTAATATAGCACTACGATATGCAATTCGTGGTTTCAAACCCTCAGAACATCATTTACAATCATTACTCACCTCGAACCGACTAAATCCCTAGCTCACGACGCATTTGCCCCTCAAATCGGCCTCCATGCATGTCGAATCTATCCAAAATCAGAACGGGGACATCAAAATATGCCAAGGGAATAAAGCCCAAGCAAAAACAATCAATAAGGGCACAAATCCCGAAATTTACAAAACCCGACCCTCGGGCCCACATCTCAAAATTTAGAAATTTTTACACCAATATATTTCTTATCTTCCCACGAGTTCATACATATAAAAAGTTCTCAAATCCGACCCCAAATGGTCCTTCAAATCCCCAATCAAAAGTCTAAATTTCCAAGCCCTAGTTCTTCACCTTTTGGCTTAATTTTCATGATTTACATAGGTGGAATTCACATAATAACTGAGTTTTTAAGTCCAAGAATCTTACCTTAAAGTGATTCCCCTTGAATCCCTCTTAAATCTCCTTTAAAAAGCTTCAAAAACAACCAATAATGGAAGAAATACACCCCAACTTCGCGGACAAAACGTCCCTTAAAACATTCTGCCTAGGCCTTAATCCCTTCTTCGCGAACACGGTCAAACCACAAATTTGCTTTGACCAATTTTTCCTCTTACGCGAACGCAACATGACCACCACGAACGCGATGGTTCCTCAAACTTACTCTTCGCGAACGCACTCCCTCTCCCACAAACGCGATGAACAACTTGATCTCAAACCCAGCTGACCTAATTCCTCTATGCGATCGTGAAGCCCTTCTCGCAAACGCGATGCATCACTTCCTAGACCTCCACAAATGTGAAGCCCTTCTCGCAAATGTGAAGGCCAAAATTCAACTGGCTTCCTCAGACTCTACGTGAATGCGAAGGTCCACTCGTAAACGCGAAGTGTAAAAACCTGCAACAGCTGAACCTGCAATTTTTGCAATTTTCTTAACTCCAAAATGATCCGTTCAACCCCTCGAAACTCACCCGAGGCCCCCGAGACCTCAACCAAAGGCACGAACATATCCTAATACGTTATTCAAACTTGTTCCAATCATCAAAACACCTCAAACAACATCAAATCATCCAAAACACATCGGATTCAAGCCTAAGTTTCTAAAATCTTCCAAATTCCACTTTTGATAAAAAAATCCCAACCAAACCACGTCCGAATGACCTGAAATTTTGCACACACATCCCAATCACATAACAAAGCTACTACAACTCTCGAAATTCCATTCCTACCTCTCGCCTACCAACCGGAAATTGCCAAATTATCAACTTCGCAGATTCAAGCCTAAACCTATTCCAAACCTCCAAAACCCATTCCAATCACACTCCTAAGCCCCAAATCACCTCCCAAAGCTAACCAAACCATCAGAAATCACATCTGAGCCCTCTAACACATAAGTCATTATCCACTTGACTTTTCCAACTTAAGCCTTCTTAAAGGAGACTGTCTCAAACTTCACAAAAACCAATCTGGATTCAATCCGACCAGTCTGATACCTCAAAACATGGATACCTGAAGCCTCAAACAGGTAAGGATATCTTCTCCGTATCTCCCGCTCGGTCTCCCAGGTAGCCTCCTCCATGGGCCGACCTCTCCATTGCACCTTCACTGAAGCTATATCTTTTGATCTCAACTTTAGAACCTGACGCTCCAAAATAGTTGCTGGCTCCACGTCATAAGTCAAATCACCCTCCAACTAAATCGTGATGAAATCCAGAACATGAGACAGATCTCTAATATACTTCTGGAGCATAGAAACATAGAACACCGGATGTACACTCGACAAGCAAGGTGGCAAAGTAAGCTCATAAGCCACATCCCCAATCCTCAGAGGTACCTCAAAAGGCCCAATGAATCGCGGACTCAACTTCCCTTTCTTTCCAAATCTCATAACACCCTTCGTGGGCGAAACCTTCAACAGAACCTTCTCACCAACCGTGTAGGACACATCTCGAACCTTCCTTTTAGCATAACTCTTTTGTCTCGATTGCGCTGTATGAAGTCTCTCCTGAATCACCTTCACCTTATCTAAAGAATCCTGAACCAAATCTGTACCCAATAGCCTAGCCTCACCGGGATCAAACCAATCAATTAGAGATCTACACCGCCTCCCGTACAAAGCCTCATATGGAGCCATCTGAATACTCAACTAGTAGCTGTTGTTATAAGCAAACTCTATGAGCGGTAGAAACTGATCCCATGACCCTCCGAAATCAATAACGCAAGCGCGTAGAATATCCTCCAATATCTAAATAGTGCGCTCGGACTGCCTGTCCGTCTAAGGGTGAAAAGCTATGCTCAACTCCACCTGAGTACTCAACTCTCGCTGAACAGACTTCCAAAACTGGGAAGTAAACTGAGTGCCCCGATGGAAACCGGGACACCATGCAACCAAACAATATCCTGGATATATATCTCTGCTAACCGATCTGAAAAATAAGTAGTCCAGATAGGAATGAAGTGCGCGGACTTGGTCAGCCTATCCACAATCACCCAAATAGCATCGAACTTCTTCAAAGTCTGCGGAAGCCCAACTACGAAGTCTATAATGATCTGCTCCCACTTTCACTCTGGAATATCCATCCGCTGAAGCAAGCCACCCGGTATCTGATGCTCAGTTTTCACCTGCTAACAATTGAGACACCGAGCTATAAATCCCGCAATATCTTTCTTCATTCTCCTCCACAATAATGCTATCTTAGATCCTGATACATCTTTGCGGCTCCTGGATAAATAGAATACCGCGAGCTATGGGCCTTCTCAAGAATCAACTCTCGAAGCCCATCTACATTAGGCACACAAATTTGGCCCTGCATCCTTAATACCCCATCATCTCCAATAGTTACATATCTGGCATCATCGTGTTGAACTCTATACCTAAGAACGAGCAAATGTGGATCATCGTACTGGCACTCTTTGATGCGCTCATATAGGGAAGACCAAGAAATCACACAAGCCAATACCCGACTGGGCTTCGAAATATCTAACCTTAAGAACTGGTTGGCCAAAGCCTGAACATCAATAGCAAGAGGTCTCTCCCCAACTGGAATATATGCCAAACTCCCCATACTCACTGCCTTTCGGCTCAAAGCATCGGCCACCCTATTTTCCTTCCTCGGATTGTACAATATAGTGGTGTCATAATCCTTAAGTAACTCCAACCATCTTCACTGCCTCAAATTAAGATCCTTTTGCTTGAACATATGCTGAAGACTACGATGATCAGTGAACACCTCACAAGATATGCCATACAAAGAATGCCTCCAAATCTTCAACGTGAACTATGGAAGCCAACTCTAAATCATGAACGGGGTAGTTCTTCTCATGTGGCTTCAACTGACGAGAAGCATAAGAAATAACTCTACCTTCATGCATTAACACACAACCAATCCCTACCCTCAAAGCATCACAATACACAATATATCAACCTGAAGCTGATGGCAAAACAAACACTGGAGTTGTGGTCAAGGCTGTCTTGAGATTCTGAAAGCTCTACTCACACTCGTCCGACCATACGAATGAAGCACCCTTCTGAGTCAACTTGGTCAAGGGTGATGCGATAGATGAGAATCCCTGAACAAACCGGCGATAATAGCCTGCCAAACCAAGAAAACTACGAATCTCTATGGCTGAGGACGATTTGGGCCAACTCTGAACCGCCTCTATTTTCTTTGGATCAACCTGAATACCCTCATTGGACACCACGTGTCCCAAGAATGCCACTGAACTAAGCCAAAACTCACACTTGGAGAACTTTGCATAAAGCTTCTCCTCCGTCAATCTCTGCAACACAACCCTAAAATGCTCTGTGTGCTCCTCCCGGCTACACGAATATACCAGAATATTATCAATGAAGACTATGACAAATGAATCAAGATAAGGCCAGAACACGCTGTTCATCAAATGCATAAACACTGCTGGGGCATTGGTCAGCCCAAAAGACATAATCAGGAACTCATAATGACCATATCTAGTCTTGACGGCAGTCTAAGAATATCCAAATCCCCGATCTTCAACTGGTGATAGCCTGAACGGAGATCAATCTTGGAGGATACCCTAGCTCCCTGAAGCTGGTCGAATAAATCATCAATGCGAGGCAAAGGATACTTGTTCTTAATTGTTACCTTGTTCAATTGTCTATAATCAATGCAGATTCTCATAGTGCCATCCTTCTTCTTCACAAACAGAATTGGCGCACCCTAAGGTGGCACACTAGGCCAAATGAACCCCTTCTCAAGGAGTTACTAAAGCTGCTCCTTTAACTCTTTCAACTCCGCTGGTGCTATACGATACGGAGGAATAGAAAAGGGCTGGGTGCCCGGTACTAGGTCAATACCAAAATCAATATCCCTGTCCGGTGGCATGCTCGATAGGTCTGTAGGAAATACATCAGGGAAATCTCTCACAACTAGGATAGAATCAATACTGAGAGCCTCAGCTCCAACATCCCTCACAAAGTCTAGATACGAAAGAGATCACTCTACTAGGAACGTAATCAGTCATACCTCACTACTCAATCCATGGCACACACGGTATAGCTAATGTGACTGTCTTAGCATGATAATCTAGAATAGTGCGACACGAAGATAGCCAATCCAAGCCTAGAATGACATAAAAATCCAAAATACTCAATAATTAAAGATCAACTTGGGTCTCCAAACCCCCATTAGTCACCACACACGACCGGTACACACGGTCTACGATAACAGTATCGTCCGCTAAGGTAGATACATAAACAGGTAAAGCAAGAAACTCACGGGGCGTACCCAAATAATGACCAAAGTATGATGACACATACGAATAGGCAGAACCAAGATCTAATAATACAGAGGCATCTCTGTGGAAGAATGAAACAATACATGTAACAACAACATCTGAATCGATGGCATTGGGTCTGCCTGGAAGAGGACCACCCCTGATCGACCTCCCTCCCTGGGGCGACCCCTGGCTGACTGACCCCTACCCCTAACTAGCTGGGTGGGTGGTGGCGGAGAAACTAGTACTGAAGTTGATGACTGGCCCCTCTGCTGGGATGAACTAGCAACACGATGGGGACACTGCCTCTACATATGGCCCATCTCTCCACACTTGTAACAGCTTCCAGGTGCTGGAGAAGGGGACTGATGGTAACCCCTCGCACCGGAGTGACCAGCAGATGCACTCGGCATAGAAGAGCCCTGAACAGATAGAGCACGGGATGAGCTCTGAGCTGGAAAGGCACTAAATGAAGAATAGCCCTAGTGTGAATTGTAGGAACTATTACCCGATGACGCCCCTCAGTAACCTGAGTAATTAGACTGACCATGTCAGAACTATCGACCTCTACCGTGTTGAAAATGGCCCCTCGAAAGAGCACCATTATAACTACCAGATCCTCGAGGCCTCTTGGCCTCTCTCTTCTCTTGCTCCTGGCGACAAACAGACTCATTCTCCCAGGCAATATCCACAACCTCCTCGAATGTAGCACCAGTCACCCTCTCCCTGTTCATAAGAATACAGAGCTGATAAGTAAGACCATCGACAAACCTCCTGATCCTCTCTCTATCTGTCGGGACCAAACAGATGGCATGACGATCCAACTCAGAGAACCTCAACTCATACTGCGAAACAGTTATGTCCCCCTGGCATAACCACTCAAATTGCCTACTCAGCTCCTCTCTGCAAGACTGCGGTACATACTTCTCCAGAAAGAGAATGGAGAACGGCTGCCAGGAAAGGGGTGCGGGTCCAATAGGCCTACGCCTCTCAAAATCCTCCCACCAGGTAAAAGTAGCTCCTGAAAATTGGTAAGTAGTGAAAGTGACCTTGCTGGTCTCCAAAATACCGATTGTACGAAGCACCTCTGACACTTGTCCAAAAAGCCTTGGGTATCCTCGCCCTCTGCCCCACTAAAGGTCAGAGGCTGAAGTCTACCAAACCTCTCCAACATATGTGTAAGGCCCCATGAAAACTTGTCCTCAAAACCTAGTAGCTCGTAGGGTCAAGTCTCGAATATGTGTTGGAATTTGTACTGATTTAGCATTTAAAAATTAAAGAGTCAAAGTTTTCCAGAAAAGTGCTATTATGCGGTCCAGAATGCGGTTGCAAATCTAGTATGCGGACCGCATTTCTACCGCAGATTGAGTCAATGGTTTAGTTAAAATTGAGTTCAGAATGCGGTCCATTATGCGACTGCATAACTAATATGCGAACCATATTTCTACTGCAAAATGAATCAGTGTGTCGGTCAAATTAGAGGTCAAAAATACGGTGCATTATGCGATCGCAAATCGGGTATGCGGACTGCATTTCCGCCGCAAACCCAAATAGAATGTTCAGAGTTTTGGAGCACTTTTGCGTTCAATTATGCAGACCGCATTTCCACTTTGCGATTGCAAAGTGCGACCGCAAACTTGACTCGGGCTCCTATTTTTCTAAAATTTTAAACCCGACCCCCGTTTTAATAAAACACCCCACTCCCTCATTTTAACATACTTACTGAAAAAAATAGAGAGAGGGAAGAGAGAGTTCTTGAGAGAGAAAGCTTATCCTCGTTCAATTCAATTTTTCAAAGTCACCTAGGCTCGGAAATTTTTGAGTAGATATCTTCAACCCCGTTCTTGCAGGTAAAATCCCCAACCTTTTTTTATTGGTTTTCATATTTAAACAAAAAGGGGGATTCTCATGCATTGATTCTTGAAAGTGAAAGTTGAAATACACATGCACGACTTTTAAAACCTAAAATCTAGTAAGAGGAATTGGGTAGGAGTAAAGAATTGTAGAAGAGGGGTTGATAATGTAAGTAAGTTTCGGCTGTATTTGTGAACTTTGATTCTAAGATATATGTGTTAATTTTTGAAATAGATTGACAGTACTAGACGGTTGGGTGAATGGAAAGTAGACGTTAAAAGGAAAATTCGACTCCAGGTATATATGGCTAACTTTAACCCTTGTGAACTCCCCTTGGTTACGAGTAACTGGTATGTGTTACTTATGTCCTGTGATTAATATTCCTTGAACTTGTTGGTTAAGTTTTCCGATACAATGGTGTAAGTAAATGGCAACAAACCAAGTGTGTGTGTGTGTAAATGTGTTTATGTGGTAAGGGTTGTGAAACAAATGATGGGAAGAAGTCATAATTGATGCAATTGAAACAACTGTGATAATACCATATGTGACTTGTCAAGGGCAATCATCATTGTTAAATTGTACATTGGGCTATTGTATATGATGGAAATTGTATTGATGTCTATGGAAATTCTTGTGAATTGTTGTTGTTGTTGTATGAAATGTGATTTGCCCGGTGGGATTGGGTTGTGCGCCACAATACGAAGTAATAAGGTGTGGGTTGTGGTGATAAGGGTGGCCAAGGTAATAAGGGTGGAAAAAGTGATCGAAATCACTACTGAAATGAAAATATTGAAAATTGTGAAAACACCGATGTGATGAGATGATATTGAAAAGGGAAAAGGAGAGATTGTGAAACTTATTTGGCTTTGGTTGTTTCTTTCATGTGCATTGATTGTTGATTCTATTGCTGTCGTTACTTGTGTGTTATTTGATTTTACTTGGGGTAAAGTTTGTTCATACATACCAGTGCAATTCAAATGTACTAACATCCCTTTTGCCGGGTGCTCTACATTCTTGTTATGATTTTAGGTGGTTCCATAGCAGGTACTGTAGTCCACCGATAGTGGCACTCCTTCACTCCCCGTCAGCCGAATTGGTGAGCCCCTTTCCTCTCGGGGCCTTGTGTGGCTCATGCCGATTTTCCCCTGGAGTTTTATTTTAGTTTTTGTTTAAGGTATAGCCAGAGCCTTGTTACCGGCAAGTATTGTATCACTCTTTTGTATCCTTAGAGGCTCCGTAGACAGGAAACGTGGGTTATGTATTTATGTATTTTGTGTTTGGGTAGTATAACTTGTAAACCACGCTAAGTAACCATACATGTTATTTAAACATTGTATGAATGTGTTTAGAATGTAAATCTCGTAAGAATGTGTTTAAAAATGTAAATGGCTATTTCACTTGGTTACTGAGTAATGGGAACATGGGGTAACACGTGGGATAGGAAAGGCACCCAGGTCCGTTTGACTGGGGCTACCCGGTCGAGCGCCGGTCGCGCCCCTCAGTTTTGGGGCATGACACTACATTGCTCATGCTCTGGAATGACAGGAACTACATAGTCCTTAGCAGCTGCGATTGGCTAAGCTGGATGTGCCCCCGGCATCTGAAGTCCATGCACGACCTGCTCAGGTGTGCGAACGGCGGGAGTCTGACTGCCTCTCCCAGCCTGAGAAGTAGCTACAACTGTAATGGCTAAAATCGCCTGAGCTAGGCCAGTGCAAACTAATAATATCATAGCCAAGGTCTCCTGAAGACCCGAAATCATAATAGGCACAGCTAGTGCCTGAGTTGGTGCCGCTGGGAGGCCCACAGATGGGACCTGATCCTGAACTGAGGTAGTTGGTGGATCTGCTGGTGCTTCCCTCACTGCTCTGCCTCTACCACAACCACGACCGCATCCTCACCCTCTAATGGCCCTGGCTGGTGGCACTGGTGGCCATTCACCCTATCTAGTAGTGCGCGTCCTCACGATCTGTGAGAGAATAGAATAACACAAGTTTAGTAATCGGATCAAAAAATTCGCACGATAAGAATTTCAAGAATAGGAAGTTTTTCCTAAAGGTTCTGTAGCTTCTCGAGGATAATTACAGACGTTTTCGTACCGATCCGTGAGACTCTATTAAACCTGCTCATGACTCGTGAGACCTATGTAATCTAGGGTTTTATACCAACTTATCACGACCCTATTCCCCGGACTCGATCGTGATGGAGCCTATCGTGAAGACAAGGCCAGCCAATTAAACCCAATTCACTTTTAAACAGTTAAACAACAATAAATAGTCAAAACATGATTTAATAACACTAAGTAGCGGGTAATATCAATAAAGTGCGGAAGTATAACCCAACACAGCCCTAACCGGGGTGTCATGAGTCACGAGCATCTAACAATAGTGAATACTCAAATGTAACTACAGAGTTTAGTACTGAACTAGGAATATAAAAGGAAAGAGATAGGGAGGAGCTCTGGGCTGTGAACGCCAACAGCTAGCTAAAGACTCCTCGAGATCCGCCTAAAGCTAGAATGAATTAGTACTCGGGAGCGGGACCAGATACGCCTGAATCTGTACACAGGGTGTAGGGAGTAAGGTGAGTACTCCAACTCAGTGAGTAACAAATGTAAATAACGACTGAAAGTAAGAAAAGACGTAAGGCACAAGGCATTCTATAATGAAGCAGTAAAACCATTTAAAAGCAGTGAATCAGTGAAGAGTTAAGTAAAAATCCTTTCTCAACAAATAAACAGGTAATTGATAGGCAGTTAAGGTAAAGTAAACAAATAGAAGTTCTCCCCTCGGAAACAGTATCAACAAATTCGCCCCACGGGCAACATCTCAAAAACAATACCAGCCCCTCGGGCTCAATCTCACATCACAATGGGTACCCGCACTCACTAGGGGTGTGTAGACTACTGGAGGGGCCCCTTACGGCCCAAACGTAGTAACAAACTATCTCGTGGCATCAAAACTAGGCCCTTGGCCTCATATTAATCAAGCCACCTCGTGGCATACATATCTAAGGCCCTCGGCCTCACATCAGTATCAGTGTTTCCTCACAACATAGGCCTTTGGCCTTACTCAGTCAAAAGTCCTCACGAGCCCCTCGAGCAATAGTAAAACAGTGTTTCTCAACCCAAACATCATTTAAAATATCATTTAAGTCTTAAAACTGAGTAAACATGGTTGAGTATGAAAACAGTGGAAAGTAACATGACTGAGTTCAAGTATAAAGTCAAAACAATGAGGAAATATCAATAAAAATCCCCGAAGGGTTCAAATAGTTGGCACTAGGCCCGAATATGGCATTCAGCCCAAATAATGATGATAGCAAATAGTTTTCAATCAAATATGCGGTAAAATCATCAATTGGGACGGACCAAGTCACAATCCCCAATAGTGCACGATCCCACGCTCATCATCAAGCGTGTGACTCACCTCAATATAGCACTACGATGTGTAATTTGGGGTTTCAAACCCTCAGAACATCATTTACAATCATTACTCACCTCGAACCGGCTAAATCCCTAGCTCGCAATGCCTTTGCCCTCGAATCAGCCTCCACGCGCGTTGAATCTATCCAAAATTAGAACAAGGACGTCAAAATATGCCAAAGGAACAAAGTCCAAGCGAAATCAATCAATAAAGGGCACAAATCTCGAGATTTCCAAAACTCAACCCTCGGGCCCACGTCTCAGAATTCAAAATTTTTTACACCAATAGATTTCTTATCTTCCCACGAGTTCATACATATCAAAACTTCTCAAATCTGACCCCAAATGGTCCTTCAAATCCCCAATCAAAAGTCTAAATTTCCAAGCCCTAGTTCTTCATCTTTTGGCTTAATTTTCATGATTTACAAAGGTGGAATTCACATAATAATCGATTTTTATGTCCAAGAATCTTACCTCAAAGTGATTCCCCTTGAATCCCTCTTAAATCTCCTTCAAAAAGCTCCAAAAACGACCAGCAATGGAAGAAATAAATCCCACCTTCGCGGAAAAAATGGCCCTTAAAACATTATGCTCAGGCCTTAAATTCCTTTTTCGCGAACGCGGTCCAACCCTCACGTTCGCGAAGAACAAATTTACTTTGACCAATTTTTCTTCTTACGCGAACGCGACATGACCACCGCGAACGTGATGGTTCCTAAGACTTACTCTTTGCGAACGCACTCCCTCTCCTACGAACCTGATGAACAACTTGACCTGAAACCCAGCTAACCAAATTCCTCTACGCGATCACGAAGCCCTTCTCGCTAACGCAATGCATCACTTCCCAGCCCTCTGCAAACGCGAAGACCTTCTCGTGAACGCGAAGGCCGAAATCCCACTGGCTTTCTCAAATTTACGCGAATGTGAGGGTCCACTCGCAAACGCGAAGAGTAAAAACCTGCAATAGCTAAACTTGCAATTTCTGAAATTTTCTTAACTCCAAAATGATCCGATCAACCCCTCAAAACTCATGCTTGGAAAATGCTCTCTCCTCTCTCCTCTCACTTGGGCAATTTCATGGTGAACTAGGGTTGCCATGGATGCGCATCCCTCTATCTAGCTTCAAGCTGTGGGAGAGATATTAAAAACACCAATTCAACATCAACATATGCAGCGCTACTGGAAAACAAACAAACTGGACAAGTTCTAGCAAAAATCGAGCCAAAACAGGTGGAGTTCATCCATGGTGAAGCTACGATCAAATTTACAATGTAGGAAGTACATCAATATTCTAAGGAGGAAGGTTTACATCAAGCTTTGGTGATTAAATTCTCACAAGATCAATATGATATGCAAGATATTCGAAAACTGCTACCTAAACAATTTGGAACTCAAGTTCGCTGCCTCGTCAGATGGCTTGCAAGAAAACATGTTTTGATTAGGTTTGATAGACATGACGATTATGTTCTTGCTACTACAAAATATATTAATTACTTAGAAGTTAATGGACAAGAATTACAGATGTGAATTTTTCCATGGACTATTAGTTTCAATCCTAAAGAGGAGACCTCCAAATATTTTGTGTGGATATCGTTTCCTAACCTGCCTCCTATGTTATTTGCAAAGAAGTCATTGTTGTCTATTGCTTCAGCATCAGGTAAACCATTAGCAATAGATAAAGCAACTCGAGAGAAGTCAAGACCAAGCACAACTAGGGTTAAGGTTGAACTTGATCTTTTAGGTAATTTTCCGCAAAACTTGAGGATCAAATTAGTTGATGAAAAATAGGTAAGGTGATCAAGCATCTCCAGAAATTTGTCTATGATAATCTTCCCTTATATTGCACATGTTGCAAGCGTTGAGGTCATGATGTAAATACATGTCATTCGATCTCGACAAAGAATCGGGATAGTAGATAGAATGGTGATGCTGAGGAAGCTGATGATTCAGTAATTGTAGAAAAATTTCAAGGAGATTTAACACAGATTTGAATGAGAGGAGGGGATTGGGCAATGGTGATCAGAGAACAGCTCAGAATAATAATGCTATGACTATAGATGATGATCGCAAAGTTGTGCAGGCGACTAGGGATGAACAAAATTTTTTTGAGGTTGGGCATGATCGTGCACTGTTGAAAAAACTTGTTGATATTGATGCTGCAAAACGTACAACTGATGTCCCTGCTGCTACAACTTTGGCAAGACTACATAAGGCTGTGAATGGAGGTGATACTGGGCATCAAACAGTTAATGCACAAGTGCTTCTAGGACAAGTTGGTGCATTTCAAGAAAACAAATTTGATGCTCCTGTATTGAATAAAAGTGCTAGGCAGTTAGAGGTAGCTGCTACACAAAAATCTGAAGTTCAATGTGTGCAAAATGCAAAAGTTGGAGGTTGCTCTGTAGTGCATACATCACATCAATCACAAAATAAAAAGAATGATTCTGCTCTTACAAACCTGCATAAGAAGATAAGTTCAAATTCAAAAAATGGACAGGAGATGTCTCCAGGTAGTGCAAACAACCAGCAAATTATTCTAGTCGTGGATAACAAGGTAGTTGCAGCTACCGAAACAACACTAACATTACTTATATCCGATACAGACTTAGCTAAAATGATTAATGAGTCCCAGGCAGCTATGTTGATGCATACTACTCCAATGGCTAAATGTCCTGTTGCTGGACAAAAATATACAGAAGTTGGGCATCAAAATCGTAACGGACAGGTGCAGCAGCAAGCTGGGACAGCATAAAATAAGGCAGCTGCTACTGCTGAAGTTGGTGCGCAAACTCGAGACGAATGGAAAATAGTGATGAGGTCTCCCACTAAGGAAGATGCTGCTCCAGGAGAGAAGAAGCAGCAACAAAATAAGATTGTTTCAACTGCTCAACAAACAACGGCAAAGGCTGTCACAAGCCCAAATAGTTTTGAAGCACTAGAAGAAGAGGTGAATGGGAAAGAACACAGTTCCAATACTCCAACGCTGCATTTTTCCAGCCCTCACATGGCAAAAATCATCAAAGATGCCCAGAATGTGATGATGTTGAATACTACTATGGTTAAGCAACTATTGGTCACTTTGAACACCTCCATCTTTGAAGTACCATCACAGTCATTGGAGTTGTTTGGGGAGTATAGAAGTGATACTGGGCAGTTAGTGTTGTCCGCTGGAAACAATAATAAAATTATACAAGCCAACATGAGGAAGATGGTAATTAAATCCAAACTTTGGGCTGACCAAAGGGAGGATGATTATGATGAAGACTTGGGTGCTGAAATTACGGGGGATTCGATTGATGAAGTAGAGCGATGTAGTGGAGATGAGGAGATGCTTTCAGTTGGCTCACCATCTTTGTCAAAGCTGAACTCAGGCAGCAAGTTAAATGCAAAGGCCCCAGATTTTATCCTAAAAATAGGCAGCAAAAGATTGGAACAAGCACAACAAGTGCTATTTCGATGGCCAAGGCAGTAGAGAACAATACTGGGTAGCAGCAGTTTATTATGAACAATCTAGCTGCTATAAATGCAGCAGCAGTATCAAATCCGGGACAACAGCAACAGATTAACTCAACTGTTATTACTACTAATAATCGAAAAGCAACAACAACACCAAATTCCAGGCATCAGCAAACTCGTGTAAACACTCCAGTTATTGCTTTGGAGGATAGATTGCTACTGGATGCATTGGCAAGTACTAACCCCTCAGTGAATTCAGTTCATAATTTAAGCACTGGACATATGGCAAAGAATAGACACAATACACAAACATTTGAGCAACATCAAGCCAAGGCAGTAGTGACAAAGTCACAAGACGCTAATGTTTTGATGGCACAAGACACTATCCAAAACTTGCCAAATCCAGTGAATGTGTGAAGAGACATGTATGAAGATGGAGAGGAAGATGGAATGCTACAAAAATATAGGCAAGAGGAAGCAAAAAAGGTGATTTATCACCTATGCACAGTGGACAAAGGAAGAAGACTCACACAAGGAAGAAGAGTTGGGACGACAAGGTGAATGAGGAAGCAAATGTTAGGAAACTCTCAATGAGAGTTTCCAAACAAAAACAGTCTGCCTCAACCACATCTACGATATCCAACCGTTCAAAAAAAAATCATGAAGTTTGAAGACATATTGAATAGGGTTGATGAAGATGAGAAAGAATTACAACTTGAAGAAGTTGCAAATTTGGACAAGAAGGGACAACACTTTAACTCATACTACATTTTATTCTACCACTATGTTAGTATACTCATTTGTAATATCATTACAGAGTATGTTATAAACTCTGTGATGATCATAGAATATTTAGTACTCTCTAGTTCTTACTTTTTACATGAATGCTAGTAGTGGAGGCTTTTTTATGCCTCGATAAGAGTAGTAAGGTAAGGTTTAGCCCAGTTTGTGTTGCTCTAGTCTTATGCCTTTGGAAAGATATCCAAATGGCTATGAGATTATACGCCCTCGTGAGACTTTGCTGGCAGCTACACTATGATTCCTCTATATGAGGCTGCCATATAAGGCGTTGTGAGGCGCGGAGGAGCGATTATATAGCCGAGGCATAGAGGCAACATTAATGGTGCTATTGTCCCCCTTATTTGTCCTCTTCATATGTGGTTCTTTTTTGCTTTTTATTATTAATATAACTAGCCCTAGGCACCGCCTAGTCGATTTGCTTAAAAAAAACTCACCCGAGGCCCCCAGGACCTCAAAGGCACGAACACATCCTAATACCTTATTCAAACTTGTTCCAATCATCAAATCACTTCAAACAACACCAAATCAACCAAAAATAGATCGGATTCAAGCCTAAGTTTCTAAAATCTTCCAAATTCCGCTTTTGATAAAAAAAACCCAACTAAATCACGTCCGAATGACTTGAAATTTTGCACATACATCCCAAATCATATAACAAAACTATTGCAACTCTCAGAATTCTATTCTGACCCTTATATCAAAATCTTGCCTACCAACCAGAGATCGCCAAATTATCAACTTCACCGATTCAAGTCTAAATGTACTCCAAAACCCATTCCGATCACACTCGTAAGCCTCAAATCACCTCTCGAAGCTAACGGAACCATTGGAACTCACATCTGAGCACTTTAACACATAGGTCAATATCTAGTTGACTTTTCCTACTTGAGCCTTCTTAAAAGAGACTAAGTGTCTCAAAATTCACCAAAACCAATCTGGATTCAATTCGACCAACCTGATAGCTCAAAACATGGATAAATAAAGCAATAAGAAGCATAAATGGGGGAAACGGAATAGTAACTCATGAGACGATTGGCCGGGTCGTCATACCAAGGATGATGACCTAAAAGAGATCAAAGATATGCCAAGGTGCCTTGTGGAACAAGATAATGAGAAACAATTGTACATTCAAAGGCAAGAACTATTATTCACAACCTGGAGGCACAAGTAAGCCAACTAGTTGAAGAATTTAATACTCAACAAGCCAATATTGTGAGTAGTAGCCAAGAAATGTGTGAATTAGACACCGAAATTGAGGTTATAATGGAGGAGGTCAGAGTAGAACACCAACAATCTAACAACCTAGAAATTGAGGATAAAGATATTAAAGAAGTAATATTAGAGTCAACCAGGGATGTTGAGGACATACATGTAGTTGACTCTAGTGTTTTTGGTGTTAAGGAGGTCGAAAATCTTGAAGTTCATGTATTGGAGCGCGTTTGACATCATTCCAAACACTTCTCTGCATTATGTTCGGACGGTGAAATGGGAATAGATCTTTACGAGCATAAAAAGAGTCTAGGGAAGAGGTAGATGAGCCTTATATTTTCAAAATTTCAAGGATGTCTAGGCAAGGTGATACTGTAATGACCTGACCGACCGTTTTGAGTTTTTGCACTTTACTCGCCTGTTCTTAGGCATGACTTGCCCCATGTGATGTATTATGACTTATGTAAATCGTTGGTTTTAGTTTTCAAGGTAATCGGAATGAATTTGGAAGAACAGTTCTCAGTTTGAAGCTTGAAATTTAAAAGGTTTGACCAAGATTTGACTTGTTTGTATATGATCTCAGATCAGAATTTTTATGATTTTTTTAAGCTCCGTTAGGTGATTTGGGACTTGGGAGAATGACCGGAATGCATTTTAGAAGTCCATGGAAGGTTTAGGCTTGAATTGGCAAAATTTAGATTTTAGCATTTTCTGGTTGATAGGTGAGATTTTGATATAGAGGTCGGAATGGAATTCCAAAAGATTCAATAACTCTATTGTATCATTTGTGATATGTGTGCAAAATTTCAGGTTATTCGGACATGGTTTGGTTGGGTTTTTTAACAAAAGCGGAATTCGGAAGATTTTAGAAAGTTTGGCTTGAATCCGATGTGTGTTGGTTGA
The DNA here is from genome assembly GCA_026770625.1 of Nicotiana glauca. Taxonomy (NCBI): domain Eukaryota; kingdom Viridiplantae; phylum Streptophyta; class Magnoliopsida; order Solanales; family Solanaceae; genus Nicotiana; species Nicotiana glauca. Next base: position 21,462 of record MU677118.1, on the reverse strand, counting down.
TTTGATGTTGTTTGAGGTGTTTTAAAGGTTGGTACAAGTTTAAATAAGGTATTAGGATATGTTTGTGCTTTTGGTTGAGGTCCCGGGGGCCTCGGGGTGATTTAGGATGGTTTACGGAGAAGTTTGGAACCTTGTTGCAGCTGCTGATTTGCTGCTTTTGGTATTTTTGCACCTGCGGATTTGGGGACCGCAGGTTCGGCGCTGCATAAGCATAGGAATCGCCGCAAAAGCTAAAGGGGGCCTGATGAGTAGTGACCATATAAGCGGTTAGGGTGACCACATCTGCGATGTCGCAGATGCAGGAAATGTGTCGCAGATGCAGTTTTGGTAATTTAAGTGAGGACCGCAGATGCGGTGGTCTTGACCGCAGAGCCGGTACCACAGAAGCAGAATTTTTGCCGCAGATGCAAATATATCTGGGAAAAATCTATATATTGCACCCTTTGTGATTTTGAGAGGGTTTTCACCATATTTCATCCTAGAGAAAGCTTGGGAGAGCTAATTGAAGAGGGAAATTCAAGAGGATTTCTTGGAGGTAAGATTTTTGGACCCTAAACTTATTTCTATGATGAATTTTAACATTGTAAGCTTGAAATAAATGGAAAATCAGTAGCAAAAAAGGGTAATTAGGGCTTGAGATTTAAGAGACATTTGAGTGGGGATATGAGTGACCATATGGGGTCGGATTTTGGTAAATTTGATATGTATGAACTCGTGAGAGGACGAGAATTCCATTGATATTAATTTTATCGAGTTCTAAGACGGGGGGTGGGGGTGGGGGGTTGAGCAATTTCGGGATTGTGGATGTAAATTAGACATTTTCGAGTGGGCTTTGTTCCTTTAGCATGTTTTAATGGTTATGTACTGATTGTGTCTAGATTTGGAGCATCCGAAGGTCGATTCATGCGGGAAAAGGCATCGCGGACTAGAGTCATGACAATTCACCAATCTTGGGGTAAACAATCTCTATTGCTTATATTTACTTTTTTCACCATTTGATTCTTGTACATAGGAAATGAGACTCAACCTTTTTACTGTAAATTTAGAAGCTGTTTTCTTTCACTCATATAACTATCTAGTTTAGTTCATCAACCCAAATGCTGAATAAAAATGAAAATATATATATTCAGTCCAATCTTTTTACCTTTGTTTCTAGAAAGAAAAGAATTTGGAGAAACTTTAGGTCTCACCGAATCACACGTAGAGATATTGATAACACACATAAAGCTAATGGTATTTCATAACTAATTGATTGAGCAGCTGCCCGTAGACCACCTAAAAAGGAATATTTATTATTTGATCAATGGAAAACAAAGAATATCTTTTACATACCCGCCAATTTTATCAACTTTTTGGAAAATGATAAAAAGAAGGATACCCCTATTGTCACTCCAAAGAACACTCCCTAATGAACTAGAAAATCAGTGGATTTCTACCAACGAAGAAAAAAGTAATAATCAGAATAAGGAATTTTTAAATCGACTTGAAGTTCTAGACAAGGAATCTTTTTCTCTCGATATACTTGAAACAAGGACTAGATAGAACCAATGATGTCGAGCCAAGAGCACCTTCATTCCTACATAAAATGGTGGATGTACAAATCCACAACGGATCCTGTCCTTCAAGTCGCATGTTGCTTTCTACCACATCATTTCAAGCGAAATTTTACCATAACATTCCTTTAAGAACCGGTATGGAATTGATTCAATTATGGAATCATGAATAGTCATTGGTTGGGCTGATGTATAAACACCATAATCTATACTTTGTTCTATATATCGGATCAAGGTGAGTAATGATTGTAAATGATGTTCTGAGGGTTTAAAACCCCAAATTGAACATCGTAGTGCTATAGTGAGGTAAGGCACACGCTTGATGACGAGTGTGGGGTCGTGCACTATTGGGGATTGTGACTTGGTCCGTCCTGATTGATGATTTTACCGCGTATTTGATTGAAATCTATTTGTTATCATCATTATTTGAGTTGAATGCCATATTTGGGCTTCGTGCGAACTATTTGAACCCCTCGGGGATTTTATTGATATTTCCTCACTGTTTTAACTTTATACGTGAACTCAGTCATCTTATTTACCATTGTTTTCATACTCAGCCATGTTTACTCAGTTTTAATACATAAATGATATTTTTTAAATGGTGTTTAAGTTGAGAAACACTGTTTTACTATTGCCCGAGTGGCTCGTGATGATTTCTAACTGAGTAAGGCCGAGGGCCTATGTTGTGAGGAAACATTGATATTAATTTGAGGCCGAGGGCTGGAGATTGTATGCCACGAGGTGGTTTGATATTAATATGAGGCCGGGAGTATGTTTATGATGCCACAAGATGGATTGATATTGCGTTTGGGCCGTAAGGTGCCCCTCTAGGAGTCTGCACACCTCTAATAAGAGGGGGTACCCATTGTGATATGGGATATAGCCTGAGGGGCTGGTATTAATTAATGTCATTGCCCGAGGGGCTAACATTGTTCTATGTGATAGCCCGAGGGGCTGGTACTATTATGAGATATTGCCCGAGGGGCGGATTTGTTAACATTGCGCCCGAGGGGCGAACTTTATGTGCTTATCTTTCTTATTTGCCTGTCATTTACCTGTTTAATTGTTTTTGTGCCCGAGGGACGGCTTTCTGTGCTTATCTACACTAGATGTTCTGCATTCATTTGCGTAACTGTTGAAAAGTCATTTTCAAAGAAGTTTAAATAGAGCTAAGATGTTTTAAGGGTTTTTACAGCTTCATTGCTTTCTTACTGGTTTTTAAACTACTTATATACAACATGTTGATGCACTTTTCATGATTTCTTACCATTTACATTTTATTTATGACTATTACTCACTGAGACGGAGTACTCACTTTACTCCCTGTACCTTGTGTTCAAGTTCAGGTATTTCTACACTCGGTAGCGGGTATTGGCTGAGCAGAGGTAGAGTCATGGAAGTTTTAGCGAGGTAGTTGCCCGACGTCCACAGCACTGCTTTACTCCCTTTTGATGTCATTAGACTATATTTTCCAGAATTTTGTTGTATCTTAGACCCTGGTAGATGCTCGTGACTTGTGACACCCCGGTATCGGGCTGTGTTTGGGCTGTATTCACATATTATACTACCTATTACTTAGACTTTGGCTTAGTTACTCGTTTCATCTATTTATTACTTATTAACCGTTTAAAAAGGTGAATCAGGTTTGATTGGCTGGCCTTGTCTTCATGAGAGACGCCATCACGACCGGGTTCGGGTTTAGGATCGTCTCAAGTCGGTATTAGGGCCTAGGTTACATAGGTCTTACGAGTCATGAGCAGATTTAGTAGCGTCTCGCAGATCGGTACGGAGACGTCTGTATTTATCCTCGAGAGGCTGCATAACCTTTAGGAAAACATCATATTCTTGAATTCTTATCGCGGGTCTTTGATTTAGCTTGAAATGTAACTCTTTGAATTCCTTCCATGCATTCGTATGCGCGCATAAGTGCTCAGTATCAGATGTGCATCGATGGCTTGTGATTCCCCGATCGAGGGGCGAGATGTGATCTCTATGTGCTTGACATTGGGCCAGTCTGGAGGACTTGAGGCTGGATTTATTTTACCTATAGCTTGAGCACCGAGGTGCTGATTATGTGAGCCATGTCTTGTTGAACTTGTATGTTCAGTAGTGTCCCTATTAGCAGAAGTGATGGCTGGATGGCCATGCGATGAGTATCTTATTGACTGCAAGATGTATTCATATGGTTTAGAAATGACGAGAAGGATCTGCTGGAGGATAAAAGAACTACTAGGTGCTCGATTTCCATATGATTTGAGGTATAGCCCCTAGTAATGGGTGTGTGATGAATCCTTTCATATTTTTCTAGTTGGGAGTAAATTAAATTTCATGTTACGATATGAGTTCATACTTAGGAAGATTAAGTGACGACGTGATAAATATGATGGTGAAAGGTATACAGAAATGCCAGTTTGAGGCAAAGCAAGTGGGTTACCTCCTGCGGAGTGTTCTGAGGTTGTACAATCCTTATGTTGTCTGTTAGAAGATCTCATTTACATGTAAAATATATGTGTTGAAATTCAATTTGGGTCACTTAAGGGAGTGGGTTTAACTATAGCGAGAGCAAATGCGAGATTTACAGAAGATTTACAGCAATAGAGGATCTGTGTTACACGAGCTTATGAAAGGTTGAGTTTAATCTCATTATGGTATTATGGCAGCAATAGAGTATATGCGTTATGAGTTATTAAGTGTGTTTTGATCTATGGTTTGAGCCAAGCGGGGGAGTCTTCTAATGATTAGTTGATTGCACGGTTATGTGCTATGTTTGTTCCTGTTTGAGGCATACTGGTGAATCAGTTATGGCGTATGGAGATTGAGACCGAGGATGGCTTGAGTAAAGGAAAATTCTTGGCAAAGGTTATAGTATGCCTCATAGGTATGTGAGAAAATACAAAATGCCTTGAGTTGTTATTGGTAAAACATGCTCGGTGCATAAAGTAGGAAGTTGCTTGGTTTTATTGGGATGAGGTTACATTCTGCGGTGTTGGAGTGCTAATGAGGCACGGGTTGTTTGGTTCATTTAATCAGTCTAATTGTAGTTTGAGTAGAGTGGATGACTCTAGGGAATGGTTCTAACGTGTTCAAGGTTTTATATGTAATAATTAGAGCTTTTCAAGTGTATAATTTGGCTAGAAACTGAGGTTCGCATTGGAGGATTCCAAGACTTATGTCATTACTATATCAATAATGGGATTCTATATATCAGTATTAGGAAGGTAATGGTTCCAGATTTGCAAGAAGTCTTTTCGGGGTAGGTATTTTGAACGTGGTGCTTTTGGAAATATTTAAGAGAGTATTTAGCAGGTCGTGAGCCTTAGACAGTGTGGTATTATGCTTGGGTCTTGTGTGGCAAGTCTGGGTTGAGGAATTGTGATGCTATAGCAAGAAGGAGTATGATTTTCTTCTAAATGGGATCAACAAAAAGTTCTTGGTTGGTTGAGTGCATAGTTGCTTGTGGCTCGGAAGGAAGGGATATGAAGTTCTCATGTTATTCTATGATGGTATGGTGTGTGCGATATATTATGGAGGATTGAGATTGCGTGTGCAAGGTTACGGTTCAGTTCTGAAAGGTAGGTCATAAAACTCTTAGGCAACAAGTAGTTTCAAATGATTAAGGAAACAATATTGCTAATTGGAGGTAATTTGACGAGGGTATATGTTTCAAAAAAAGGCAATGTTATTAAGTTGATGGTACTTCAGTAGTATTGCGGCACTATCTTGTTAGATTGACTGCTGATATTCGAGTTTTCTTGGTGGCACAAAAGAATTTTAGAGTATCTCTCATGGAATGATCGGGTATTAGAGGTGTGGTATGTATTCAAACGATGAAATTGGGATTGAATATGATGATCCGTGTGCTGTATGGATTTGGAGACAGGAAGTCCTCATAAACAGGTTGTATTATGGTTGTGGGTCATGTGTATCGACACTGTGCAGTGCTTATCGGGGTTTGGACACTCGAGTAGATCTTTTGTTGTTTGGTAAGTTAGGATTTGAGGGATATTGGGTATAGACTGGTTGTCTTCGTGTCGTATTATTTTGGCTATTGCGCTAGGCGACGATGTAGGCTATACCGAGAATGCCACAGACTGGGTGGCGAAGTTCTATAGATTATGGTCTAGAATGGTGGTTTTATATTTCAGAGATTCAGCGGATGGCTGGGAAGGACTTTATTTTTCTTACTTGGGTTTTTGGGATGGATGTCAGTGCAGAGACTCCTACCATTGATTCAATTTCAGTGATGAGGGATTCTTCCGGATGTGTTTCCTGCTGCCGGGCATGTCGCCAGACCGGGTTGTGATTTTGGCATTGATCTGGTGTCGGGCACCGTACTGTATGGCACCGACAGAGTTAAAGGAGCGGCTTCAGGGTTTCCTTGATAAGGGGTTTGTGGGCAGGCCAATGTGGATGTGTGTTCTAACTTGAGTTGGCTTGGTTGGCTTCGAGTTGTAATGTTGAGGGATGTGTTGATTCGATTGTTAATGAGCTTATCAGTAATCTGGGGAGATCTATGAGTTACCTTACTATGTTGCAAGGCATTATTATTTGTTGGTTATAGGCACATATGGTGCGGTTCTATTTGGGTTTCATAGTGGAAGTCGAGCGGGAAGAGTAGTTGGGTGTTGCTCGGTGAATGGCGTATCAGTTGTGTCCTTTCAGGTTTGTGTGGTGTATGTTATTTGCTTCACTGTGGGTATGATTATTTGCTTTGGTTCCAGATATCAAATTGCGCGTGGTTGTCGATTTCGAGCATAGTGACTTGAGGTGTTTCATGTGGAGCAGTATTTGGATAGGATCGCGCATCGCAGCGAAGTTATGTGGAGGTGTGAGCTTGGGGGTTAGATTTGTGGGTTTTATTTCTATGATGTGAGATGGGTTCTCGGCCTGGTGTTGTGGTGGTACTGGTGAGCTTGCGGTACAACTCTTTTATTTGAGTCAATTTCATGATTTGAGTACGTTCAGATTGTTGCTTATTGGTGCGCATATTGCGCAAGTTGTGGCCTTAGTCTGTATTGAGTTTTCATGTCACCTGAGTAGTTGTGTTGGATTAGATGAGATCGTTGGGATCTTTAATGAATACAAACAGATTCGATTTTACAATGTTGGGAGGATGAATATCGAGGGTCAGCTCATAAATTTGTTATGGTCCTTGCCAAAGGAGAAGGGGCCTCATGAATGGTCGATCTAAGAAATGGTTATGGTTCATTGTGTGTTTCATTTATCATTGGTAGTATATGGAAGTGTTAGAATGAGACTTTAGTTGATAAGAGGTTTTCTGTCGGTATTCGATTGTTATGTGCAGCTGCTGTGATTAGAAGTCATCACTGTGAGTTTTTGAGTTATGTGGTGTATCATGTGATTGCACCTGAGATTGCAAGTATGGGTGATTACAACTTGTTCGGGCTTATTTTGAATATAGATGTGAGATTTTGATCTTATGAATGATTACGGAATTAGATATGTGGTTCTAAGGCTTATGGGCTAGGTTGGAATGTGAAAATACAGTTACATTGTGTTATAAGACCTATATGAGATAGGGTGACGTGGGATCACCCCCGGGTATGTTCATGGTAAGGTTATCCAGCGATTGGTTGGCTTTTGGAACAACTCTGGCACATTCGAGGACGAACGTGTGTTTAGGTGGGGAAGGATGTAATGACCCAACTGGTCATTTTGAGCTTTTGCTCTTTGCTTGCCAGTTCTCAGGCATGAATTGCCCCGTGTGATATATTATGACTTGTGTAAATTGTTGGTTTTGGTTTTCAGGATAATCGAAACGAATTTGGAAGAACAGTTCTTAGTTTGAAGCTTGAAATTTAATAGGTTTGACCAATATTTGACTTGTTTGTATATGATCTCAGATCGGAATTTTTATGATTTGGTTAGCTCCATTAGGTGATTTGGGGCTTGGGAGCATGATCGGAATGCATTTTGGAAGTCCGTGGAAGGTTTAGGCTTGAATAGGCAAAATTAAGATTTCGGCATTTTCTGGTTGACAGGTGAGATTTTGATACAGAGGTCGGAATAGAATTCCGTAAGTTGCAGTAGCTCCGTTGTGTCATTTGTGATGTGTGTGCAAAATTTTAGGTTATTTGGACATTGTTTGGTTTGATTTTTGATCAAAAGCGCAATTCGGAAGATTTTAGAAAGTTTGGCTTGAATCCGATATGTGTTGGTTGATTTGATGTTGTTTGAGGTGTTTTGAAGGTTGGTACAAGTTTGAATAAGGTATTAGAATATGTTTGTGCTTTTGGTTGAGGTCCCGGGGGCCTCGGGGTGATTTCAGATGGTTTACAGAGAAGTTTGGAACCTTGTTGCAGCTGCTAAATTGTTGCTTCTGGTATTTTCGCACCTGTGGATTTGGGGACCGCAGGTGTAGCGCTGCATAAGCGGAGGAATTGGCCATAGAAGCAAAATGGGGCTTGATGAGCAGTGACCGCATAAGCGGTTAGGGTGACCGCATCTGCGATGCCGCAGATACGGGAAATGTATCGTAGATGCGATTTTGGTAATTTAAGTGAGGACCGTAGATGTGTGGTCTTGACCGCATATGCGGTACCGCAGAAGCGGAATTTGGGCCGCATATGTGAAAACGTCTGGGCAGAAAGTATATATTGCACCCTTCGCGATTTTGAGAGGGTTTTCACCATATTTCATCCGGAAGAAATCTTGTGATAGCTAATTGAAGAGGGAATTCAAGAGGATTTCATGGAGGTAAGATTTTTGGACCCTAAACTTATTTCTATAATGAATTTTAATATTGTAAGCTTGAAATCCATGGAAAATCAGTAGCAAAAAAATGGATAATTAGGGCTTGAGATATAAGAGACCTTTGAGTGGGGATATGAGTGACCACATGAGGTCGGATTTTTGTAAATTTGATATGTATGAACTCGTGAGAGGATCAGGATTCCATTGATGTTAATTTTATCGAGTTCTGAGACATGGGCTCGGGGGGCCGGGTATGAGCAATTTCGAAATTGTTGATGTAAATTGGACATTTTCGAGTGGGCTTTGTTCCCTTAGCATGTTTTAATGGTTATGTACTGATTGTGGCTAGATTTGGAGCATCCGGAGGCCAATTCATGCAGGCAAAGGCATCGCGAGCTAGAGTTAAGATCGGATCGAGGTGAGTAATGATTGTAAATGATGTTCTGAGGGTTTGAAACCCCGGATTGCACATTGTACTGCTATATTGAGGTGCGGCACATGCTTGATGACGAGCGTGGGGTCGTGCACCATTGGGGATTGTGACTTGGTCCGTCCGGATTGATGATTTTACCGCGTATTTGATTGAAATCTATTTACTATCATCATTATTTGGACTGAATGCCATATTTGGGCTTCGTTCCAACTATTTGAATCCTTCGGGAATTTTATTGATATTTCCTCACTGTTTTGACTTTATACGTGAACTCAGTGATGATATTTACCATTGTTTTCATACTCAGCCATGTTTACTCAGTTTTAATACTTAAATGATTTTTTTAAAATGATGTTTGGGCTGAGAAATAGTGTTTTACTATTGCCCGATTGGCTCATGATGATTTTTGACTAAGTAAGGCCAAGGGCATATGTTGTGAGGAAACACTGATATTGATTTGAGGTCGAGGGCCTGAGATTGTGTTCCACGAGGTGGCTTGATATTGATATGAGGCCGAGAGCCTGTTTATGATGCCACGAGATGGCTTGATATTGTTCTTGGGCCGTAAGGGGTCCCTCTAAGAGTTTGCATACCCCAGTGAGCGCGGGTACCCATTGTGATATAAGATATAGCCCGAGGGGATGGTATTGTTCTATGTGATTGCCCGAGGGGCTGACATTGTTCCATGTGATAGCCGAGGGGCTGGTACTGTTCTGAGATACTGCCCGTTGGGTGGATTTGTTTATATTGTGCTCAAGGGGCGAACCTTATGTGCTTATCTTTCTTATTTGCCTGTCATTTACCTGTTTAATTGTGTATTTGTGCATGAGGGGCATATTTCTGTGCTTATCTACACTAGATGTTCTGCATTCATTTGCGTAACTATTGAAAAAGTCATTTTCAAAGAAGTTTAAACTGAGCTAAGATGTTTTGAGAGATTTTATATCTTAATTGCTTTCTTACTGGTTTTTGAACTGCTTTTATTCAGCATGTTGATGCACTTTTCGTGATTTCTATACCATTCAGACTTTAGTTATGATTATTACTCACTTAGTTGGAGTACTCACTTTACTCCCTACACCTTGTGTGCAGGTTCAGGTATTTCTACATCCGGTAGCGGGTATTGGCTGAGCAGAGGCAGAGTCATGGGAGTTTTAGCGAGGTAGCTGCCCGATGTCCGCAGCATTGCTTTACTCCATCTTGATGTCGTCAGACTATATTTAGTATATTTTCCAGAATTCTGTTGTATTTTAGACCCTAGTAGATGCTCGTGACTTGTGACACCCCGGTGTCGGGCTGTGTTTGGGCTGTATTTCGCATATTATACTACCTATTGCTTAGACTTTGGCTTAATTACTCCTATTTCGTCTTTTTATTAATGCTTAACCGTTTAAAAGGTAAATTGGGTTTGATTGGCTGGCCTTGACTTCACGAGAGGCGCAATCACGACCGGGTCCGGGTTAGGGTCGTGTCAGATACTCCTCAGTGGAGAAACAAAAAGTGTATGAGAATTTATTTAATTTTTGGTTCGTAAGAATTTGTACCGCCCCAGGAGCATAATCATAAGCTTCAAGCAAAACTTGGCATTCAATTCATCAGCTTGATGTGGAGACAAAAAGTGATTCATGTCGTGCCGCGGCGTTATATCAAGTGCTTGTTGGGAGGCAACCCAGCTTTACTGCTTTCTTTTATTTTTTATTTTTTTAATTGTATTATTTTTGTAGTATCAATTCTAGGAGCATGGAAAGCAAAGCTATTAGAAGGATGCAATAGCAAACCAAATGGTTGGAACTAAGTGTGAGGTACTCGTACGAAGGACCAAGCCTGGGAGAAGTCTGAGTACCCCATGAGCTGCTAGTGCTTCGGCCTTTGGCTTACCAGGAATTTTTTTTACCCTCCTACAGTTGTAATGTGCATTGGGGACAATACATAATTTTAAGTGTGGGGTGAGGAGATTGTCTGGGTGACTTTCTATGCCACTTTAGTTGTGTTAGTTTAATTGAATAATTTTTTTTTTAAAAAAAAGATTGAACTTTTCCCGACGATGGATCTATTAGATAATTTTCTTGAGGGATTTAAGTCTTAAAAAAAAGAACAAAAAGATTTTCTTTATAGGTAGTGTAGCAAACCCTCCACCCTCCCCAGGTTTTCTTTGTGACGCTGTTCTTTTTCAAGGGTTTTGTTTGTACCGGGTGTAGTTAGTTTTATTTTTTTAGGAATATGAGCCATTGTGTTGTGTTTTGAATTGAAGCAATATCTCTTGACTTTGTTATGCCTTGAGAATAGTGAGTACTTTAGTTGTGACGTTTAGACTTAGTTTTTGACTCTTGTATAAGTACCTTAAATTGTATGATATTAACTTTGCTTAGCTTCTTTGACTAGAGTGTCTTAACGAATCCAATCCTGAGAGAGTTATGTGCCATGTGTGTGTGTGTGATTTGGGTGTTATTCTGTGCATTGCATTTGATGCCTAAAACTTGCCCCGTGTGTTTACAAAGTGAAATAGTAGTTTTTCAGTCTTAGAAGTGATATAGGCATTTCTTTGTTGAGCCAAATATGTATATTTTACCTGCCTAACTGTTATGTATCGTAGTTAACCCCTTTGAGTCTGTAATCCTTTTTTTTGGAAACCACATTATAAGCCTTACCCATTTGTTTGAATTAACCATCTATTTGAACTTTCTAACCTCTCATGAGCACTTGAATTGTTATGAACTTTGTAAAAGTTAAAGTGTGGGGTGGTTGGTTTGACTTTTGAGTGGAACTAATGAAACAAGGAGAAAGGTGCACTGTTTTGAAAAAGTAAGAGCCACTTGAATTAAAAAAAAAGAGAAAAAAATAGTTGAATTGTTGTAAAAAATATTCCTTGATAAGTGGTGGCTCGTGATGTAAGTGTGCTTAAAGAAGAATGGAGTTAATATATAGTGATATGAAGGTGGAGTTATGGTTTGCATAAGTGTGGGGTTTTAAATGTTAAAGTGTATGTATTAAAGTGCTTAGAAAGGTGAAGTCACTCTTATATCTAAATGTATCATACCCGTCCCGTAGCCTACATTGCGATCAAATAAAGTACTACTTGATCCGAGACTGAATTAGCTCGATTAGTAGAGTAGTACACGACGGGCAAGCCTCTTGTGCATCTTTGTGGCATATGAATGTTATTTATGAAAGTGAGTGAATTCTTTCTATCTTGAGTTCCTAAGTATTCTTAAATTTTATTGTGTGGAACTACTCTCTTTTGTTATGTGAGGGCACGTGATTCATGAAGGAAAGGTAATCCTTGACTACTATGTTAGAGTAAGTGGGTGAGTTGTAACTTGTAAGTCAAATCTCGAGGTGAAGATGTTGCGCTTTTGTGCTTAGTCTATTTTAAATATTCTTGGTATGATGAGTTAGGAGAATTGTTTAAAAAGTTAGTGTCTTTATAAAGTGTAGTTTGATTTCTTGTGGAAGATCAATGGTTTAAGTGTGGGGTATTGATGATAGGCCATAATTACGTATTTTAGTCGATTATTACATTCCAATTTACTGTACTTTAATTGAGTTTGATCTTTAATCGCTAGTGTTTTACACTAATTGTGTGTTTTATGCCTTGTAAGAGAGATTTCGAGCTATGTTGATGTTATGGAATGAAATCAAGTGATTTCAGCTTTGAAGTCTGAGTAAAAGCCCAAGGAATTAAGCCGGTATTGTGTTCTGGGATCAACGGATGATAGTTAAAAACGAACGAAGAATCGAGTAGACATATTGCGCACTGTCTAATAAAAGCACATAACTTTTTTCTCAGGACCCCATTTAGGCTCCACAATATATGGTTGGAAAGCTAATTCAAAGGACTACAATGATCATGTTTTACGTTATTTCAAACTCCCAACAGAACTGGGTGAAAAGTGTGCGGCAAGTGCGTAGCCGCGCATGTCAGGCAGAACACTGGTCAAAATGCGCGGTTAATTTGCGGTTGATCCGCGGCCGTGCATGTCTTGTCCAGGAAAAGTGTCCTTTTTCGCATAGGAGAAGGTGTAATTATTTGGTCCCAACCCAACTTGGTATATATACATGGAAAAAAATGGTATTTTGAGGACTTTTCACATAATTTAGACCTAATGAGGCTAAGGATATCGGGGATTCGACCTAAGGAGGCAAGAACACACTGGGAGAAAGGCGGAGAATTCTTCAACGAGTTTTTTTACTTCCTTCTTCCTATTTCCATTATTGGTTATGAAATCTAGTATTGTAGTTATGCATATTATTATGAATAGCTAATTTGTTATCTAGATTTTTGATAAAACCTTTTGTAGGATGAATTCTTCTTATGTTTTAATATAATTTAGTCTTTGAATACATCTATTTGTTCAACTACGTGTATACTTCAGTTGATTGAATGGTCATCGATTGACTATGCCTATTTATTATGTGTTGCTTGAGAAAGGATACATATTTTGGTGGTTGTTGAACAACGTCACTCCTAACGTATATGAGAAATCAATATAGTGTGTTTAAAGGTAGGTATATAAATAACAAAGCCTTGACGTGGTCATACCAACAAGCGTAGTTCGAGAAAATATGTCTAGTAAATTATTTTAATTGCTCGACAAAGAATTACGGCACCTAAAGTGCTCACGATCAGTAGAGTATACATTAGCGAAATTGTAGGGAACATAGCTGGAAGGACTCCAAAAATCATAACTCTAGACCTTCTTAATTTAATGTCACGACCCAATTCCCAAACCCGGTTGTGATGGCGCCTCTCGTGAAGACAAGGCCAGCCAAAACAATGCCAACATCTCTTTTAAAGAAATTAATTAAAATTAACAATTCTAACATATGCTTAACATAGCAAATAATACGGAAATAGCGATAATAACGAGGGAAACCATCCCGACACAGCCCAAATCGGGGTGTCACAAGTCATGAGCTACTGCAGAGTTTGTAATGAGTCTACGAAATAAAATATCTGATACAATAGTCTGAAGGAACTCACAAGACATAAAATAGGGAAGACAAGTGACTGCGGACGTCAACAGCTATCTCGTCACTCCAACTCGCTGCCTCTTCCGGGAAGAATCAGCGCTCAGGTGCAGACTTCTCTATGCATGTGTCTGCACACATAATGCAAGGAGTAATGTGAGTACTACGACCCAGTGAGTAATAATAATAAATAATAACCGAAGGCATGAAAACACATAACTGCACAAAGCAATTCTATATCATGCAGTAAAAATAGTAAATCAGTAGAACAGTAAAGAATTAACTGAAATCTCCTTTTAAAATCAGGTAAATCAGGTTGAACAACAAGTAAATAGTGAGTAGAAATCTGCCCCTTGTGCCCAGTGTGAGCACGTGATTTTTGCCCTACATGAAAATAACTCCTAAAAATAGACGAAAATAATTTTAATTAATTTTTAGGTGTTTTTCTTTATTTAGTTGCATTTCATGCATTTTTTAATATTTTTAAAATCATAGAAAAATCATAAAAAAAAAGTGTCACATTTTAATTTCATGTCACCTTAGGTTTAATTTGCATTTAGGAACTAATTACATTGAGTTAATTGTACTATTAATCAAAAATCACAAAAAATGATCATTTTTACATAGTTAGATAATTAGCTTAATTTTACAATTTGGATTAATTTAGGAATTTAGTTTAGGTTTTTAATTAATTAAAGAAAGAAAAGAACAACAAAAAGAAGAGGGAAGTGAAAAGGCTTGGTCTTAAATTCAAATTGGCCAAACATTTGAAAAGCCTAAAATATTTTCCCCCCAAAACCTTCTCCAAAATATTTTCCCCCCAAAACTACTCCCCACCCCATCACTATAAATACACATACAATACACAATACAAAAGGAAGACATTGAAGGGGGAATACAAAAAATAGAAATCAGTTAAAAAGATAGACACAAAAATAACGCCTGGAAAAGGGGGGACACCCAAAAATATTGAACCCGTCGTTTTCTCCGAAAAAAAAAGAACACAAAAAATGAGAAACAACAAAAATCTTCAGCCGCAATTCTCAAAACCAAAAAAAAAGAAAAAACGGAAACACCAATAAAAGTTCTGCTGCCCCATTTCCAAAGGAGTAGATCAAATCAAACAAAAAGTTTTCTTCTTCTTGGTCTCGTTTTGGATTTTTAAAGTTTCATTGGATGTTGGCTCAAATTTGACAAAAATGCCAAAGTAGTCTCCATACCGGCTTTGTTTGCAAGGTCATTCGAAGCTGAGAGTCACGAGTTTCCGTTCGAGATCGTATTTGTTGAGTCAAGCTTAGCTAAGGTCTGTTTTCTTTTAATTGTCAAATTTGGTTTTTCATATTGCGCATTGTACTGATTTATGTCAAGCTTGAATAAAATATTGGTATATTAATATGGTCTTGTATGTTCAACTGGCCCTTTGGTTTTGGAAACTTTGAATTCTAAATTTTGCATATTCTGCTTATGTGCTTTGGAAATAGTTAAAATATCTATGACTTGAGTTCCCTCTTTTGTTTGTTAATTGATTATTGAACAAAATAAAGTGTAGAAACAGAAGTTTGGGAAAAGTTTTTTTTTTTTCTATTTTTAATCCCAGTTGAAGCCATCATTGTTGGATGAGTTTGGAAATGGGTTTCCTTGCGTTTCGATGTTGTTATTGAATTTTCCCGTCTGCCTTTGCTTTTGTCCTGGCATTGTGATGTGATGAATGTGTCCTATTTGATTATTATTAGTTTAATATACCAAGGTAGCAAGGTAGATATTAAAATAAATATTCGTAGAAATATTTTAGGCGTGATTAATAAACCATTGTGACTATGGGTACGGTTCCCGTGACATAATTACGATGCCTAATTCTAAAATTCGGGGGTACATTTCATGTAACCCGATTATAACAACTTCGAATAATAAAACAAGTGAAGTCGAGGTGAGCCTCGCCAAACAAAATTCATAAAATGCGGGGCCCTCATTAATTACTTAATAAAAATACTTAGAGATTCGGGACGGGCCGTTTAGCGAATTTCACGACCTTCCCAAAAGATAACAACACGTTAGTCGCTTTAGGTGCGCTTTTAATAATCTTACCTTCCTAATACGAGTGTGTATTTTATGCGACCCAAATCCAAATCCGAAAACGTTGAATAAGAATGTTTCGAGGATCCGGGTGCATTTCATGTGACGTGATCTGAAAATACGTTCTTAAACGACGTTCACTTTCTTAATAATTGACTAAAAGCGGTGAATAATTCTAAAATGGCGCTATAGGTTAAACATGTAGTAAAGTCAAAATTTAGCCAAATATAGAAGTTGAGAGACCGTGCTAGAACCACGGAACTTGGGAGTGCCTAACCCCTTCTCCCGGGTTAACAGAATTCCTTACCCGGATTTCTAGTTCGCGACTGTAATACAGAGTCAAACCCTTTCCTCGATTCGGGATTCAAACCGGTGACTTGGGACACCATAAATCTCCCAAGTGGCGACTCTGAATCTCTTAATAAACGAATCCCGTTTCGATTGTCCTTCAATTGGAAAAACTCCTTTTATTATACCCTCACGGGGTGTAAATAGCTCATAAAAAGGAGGTGTGACAGCTCTGGCGACTTTGCTGGGGAATTAGAACCCAGAATTTCGGTTCAGGGTTCAAGAATTTGAGCTCAGTTAAATTGTTATATTTGGCTTTATTTGATTGTGCTACATGATCCATGCTATACGTGCTAAATGTTTACCGCTTTAATATTTGTTGAATTGTATATAAAATGTCACGAATCCCTCCCTCTTTCTGAGTCTTCTACATCATGGAGAAGGGTGCACTTCGTGTAGCTTCTCTTATGTTAGAGTCTTTTTCCCAATTTAGAACGAGGTTTGGATAAGTTGCAAAGCCGGGCAAGCTTCTGTATCCCCGGTACGCTGCCTCCCCCCAACCCGAGTTGTCCGCTCGGGTAAGCCAGGTCTAGATCAATAAACCTAGGGTTTAAACCTAGAAGAACAATAAACTCATGCCGGATCCCTAGTAGGACGCTTGTTTGCATCATGTGCATTTGACTTAGGGGACTCAACACAGGGGTTGGGCCCGTCTAGGACAGGTAACCCGAATTAAAATGACAATCCTGATGCATATTACGTGCTACTTGCATATATTTGCTCGGCTTCGCATGTTGACCGGCTTGTATACAATGAGAGAAAAATTGTGAAAAATAGCAGTGTTAGGATTGGGTGAGGGTAATCATTTGTTTTGAAAAACCCAATGCCCAAATAGTACCGAAATGCTGCCGGATTTTTGAAAAAATAAAGAAAAAAAATACAGAAAAAGAGAAAATATTTGAAAAAAAATAGAAAGAAAATTATTGGTCAAAAAATAATTTTGATTTTTGGCCAATCGGGCCAAACTACGCTAGTTTGATTCTCACCGGATGTGAGATACGTAGGCAACCCTCATCGGGTCCAACCACCCCTTTGCAAAAATAGCCGAAAATGTCAAAATTTTGATTTTGTTATAAATAAGTCGGGTGACGCTATTCTTGTTTAAAATAAGCCGAATGTCTCTCAAAAGGACGCCAGAGGCTGTTTTTGCAAGAATAGCCACTCTGAGTCAACTTTAAATAATTTGCGGGCACAGTCTTAAAATCTCTCTTTCGGAGATGCTGGAAGGCCGTATCCGCAAAATCAAGTTTAGTCATTTACTAACTTTTGCAAAAAATAGCCACCTTATCAAATAAGCCATTACATGGCCAATTTTGTAAAAATAGTCACAATTGACATTAAAACCTTCTCAGTCTTGTGCTGGCCTGTGGCGATGCCGAGTGATGCCCCATGAGCCCTAGGATGAGAAATTTTGATATGCTTTTAATAATTGAGTTTGTAGTTTCTTAAACGAAATTTTGCAAAAATAGCCACTTTGTTAAAATAAGCCATTACATGGCCAGTTGTTGTAAAAAATTAGTCTCAGTTGACATTGAAACCTTCTCAGTCTTGCGGAAGCCTGTGGTGATGCCGAGTGATGCCCCACGGGTCCCAGGATGTGAAGCTTTGATGTACTCTTGATCTAGTTTTAATCATCGAGTTTGTAGTTGGAGTCTGCTTCTGTAGTTTCCCTTCAAGAAAAACAAAATTTTAAAATCCAAAAAAATATTTCTTTATTTTTTGCATTAATTTGCAAGAACTACGCACGGTCTGATTCATGCGGGGTCATGATACGTAGGCAATCCACATAGGATTCGACCATAACCAAAAAAAAGGGAAAAGAAAAAAAAAAGGCTAAAAGAAAAGAAAATAGGGGAAAACCAAGAAAGAAAAGGGAAAATCAATGACTTAACACTAACATGGTGGTTTCATGTTGTCATTTCAGAAAGGTGGTTGGTTTGTGGTTACCAAAGTGGTAATTCTTCTCGACAACAAAAGGCAATGGCAAACAACAATAGAATTGATGTGATTGGTACTGGTACCCGACAACAGGTGGATGAACGGGATGATGGGTTGGTCGAGGAGGTGCGGATGTTAAGATTACACATGGCAGACCTGTATCAAGCCTGGATGACTGGGAAGGCACCACCCCCGCCACCACCAATGTTTCCTGTCATATCCACTA
>MU677117.1:38060-66892 GCA_026770625.1 Nicotiana glauca | reverse complement strand
TCGGAATCAAATTCCGAAAGTTGGAGTAGGTCCGTAATGTCAAATATGACTTATGTGCAAAATTTGAAGTCAATCAGACGTTTATAGGATTAAACATCGGAAGTAGAAGTCGGAAAGTTCAAAGTTCATAAAGTTTGGATTAGAGGTCGATCGATGATTTTAGCGTTGTTTGATGTGATTTGAGACCTCGAGCAGGTCCGTAATGTGTTTTGGGATTGGTTGGTATGATTGGTTGAAGTCCAGGGGGCCTCGGGTGGATTCCGGGTGGTTAACGGATCAAAAATGGGATTTTTGGAAGAAACATGCAGCTGGTATCTGGTATAACCGCTTCTGCGGAAACGGGATCGCAGAAGCGGCCCCGCAGAAGCGGGGAAGAGCTCGCAGAAGCGGAAAGGGGGGCAGGCCCAGGTAACTGCAGAAGCGGCATAGGGACCGCAGAAGCGATGCCGCTTATGCGGCCCCCAGACCGCAGAAGCGGTCAG
Organism: Nicotiana glauca; assembly: GCA_026770625.1. Lineage (NCBI taxonomy): Eukaryota > Viridiplantae > Streptophyta > Magnoliopsida > Solanales > Solanaceae > Nicotiana > Nicotiana glauca. The sequence goes on along the minus strand of MU677117.1, from coordinate 66,410 downwards.
TCCACTCAAGCCCAAAACCGCTGAAGCGGTTAGAAAGTCGCAGAAGCGACATCCGCAGAAGCGGAAATGTCATCGCAGAAGCGGAAATGTCATCGCAGAAGCGAAAAATGCTGAAGGCAGTGGGGTATTTTAAAAGGTCGGATTTGGTTCATTTCACTCATTTTCTTCACTTCATTTGGCGATTTTGGAGGGTTCAAAGGAGGGTCTTCATCAACAATGTTAAGGTAAGTTATTCTCGCCTATTATAAGCTAAATACATTGATTATGTATGAGATTAAGCATGGAAATTAGTGTAAATATTGGGGTTTGGTTGGAAACCTAGAAGATTATAACCTTGGATTTTAGCCACGATTTTTAGTATGGAATTAGGAGAAAATCATATATTTGACTTCCTAAGATCATGGGTAAACTTTGTCTTCGAGAAATTTTGGATTTCCGGGCACGTGGGCCCGAGGGCATTTTTGTCAACTTTTCGTTCGGGGTTAGGAATTGTTGTAAATTGAGTTGTAAGGTATAGTTGAGCATATATTAATGGATTTGTATGATTATTGGCTAGTTTTGGTGCATTGTGCGTTGGTTCAAGCTTTCGGAAGGATGTAGAATGCTGAATCTGCGAGTCTTCGGAGCGAGGTGAGTCTCCTTTCTAATTCTGTGTGGGGAAATTTACCCCATAGGTGAGTAAAATGGTTATGTGCTCCTATTTGTGGGGGCTACGCACGCACGAGGTGACGAGAGTCCATGCGTAGCTACTATTATGCTATTGTCCGGGTAGTTAGGACTCAAAAGCATATATACGTGGATTAATTGTGAACGCNTTGAATAAATATTTCCCGCTAAGTTCTTATGTGACTGATTGAGCATGTACTTTAAGTGTGCCTGCGTCGCATGGATGATTCGCGAGCAGGATATGTGTTTAATTATGGAACGGGCCAAACGCCTCGGTAATAATAGATGCATCTATGGTTCGTGCCGCTCGACCCTCGGCAATGCACAATTTACATCCTGTTGGAGCGGGCCGTCGACCTCGGCGTGATTTGCGCATGTTTATCTATTACTTGGAAATTTATAAATGTGGAATTGGCCCTACGTGGCTTTATATGAACTGATAAAATAATAAAGAATAAACCTTAGAAGTCCTTGATTTATTATTGGAGGTGTTTATCTGTTTTTTGGCTTCACAACTTGAACTTTTATATAAATCCATAATTTCCCTCGCACTTATAGAATATTGCTAATTGACCTCTAGTGAGTGCCGGAATTGGCCATCTCGTCTCTACCCCTTCGGGATTAGGCGGGATAGTCACTGAGTACACGTTGATTACGTACTCATACTATACTTCTGTGCAAATTTTTGTTGCACAGGTACTTGATGCTTTAGCGACCTACTGGGCGCAGCAGCACGGACAAATTCGGGAACAAGGTGAGTTGCAGTATGCGAGGCGGCCCGCAGCTCTTTAAAGTCCCTTCTAATAACTGTATTTCTTTCCTATCCATTGTATTCCGAACGGATGTTGAGTTGTATTTTTATGTCTGTATCAGTAGTTGCTCATGTACTTATGACACCGGGTTTCTGGGATGGTTTCAGTAAATCTTTGTACTAATTGGTATTATTTAAGTTTGAACTCAAGAAATGATCTTATTTTTATGTGAAACAGAAGGAAAAACCTTAGATTTTCAAAAGCATTAAAAGAGGAAATTAATTGGTAATCTAATTGGCTGGCCTGACAGCGGTGTCCGGCGCCACCACGACCCTTAGTGGATTTTGGGTCATGACAAACAGTACTCCTAACCATAAGGATTTCCTTTTTGTGCTTGACAATATGAGGTCTAGGTTGGCCAATTGGAAGCTAAATTGCCTTAACCTTGCGGGCATGGTAACTTTAATACAATCCACTCTTACAAATATCCTTAATCATGTGATGCAATACTTTCATCTTCCAAAGCAAACCTTAAGCTCATAGATCGTATCCAGAGAAATTTTCTTTGGTTTCTATATTGGAAAAGAAACGTCTCCACTTAATCAACTGGGATACAGTCACTAGCCTAAAGGAGCTAGGGGACTTGGCATAGTTAAAGCTAATGTTAAAAACCAAGCCCTTCTCTCAAACCTTACATGGAGTTTATTTAATAATACTATGACTCCATGGGCTAAGAATCTCATTAGGCAATACTCTAATAAGGTCTCCTCTAAGAACACCTCCTTTATATGGAAGAATATAATCAACGGTTGGAATATTTGTAATAAAGGCTTAGCTTGGATAATTGGGAATGGGGACATGGTTAGAGTATGGGATAATAGTTGGATTCCCAATCTTCCCCCTCTTAGAACACTAATAAGTGGTCCCCTTAATGTTAATGAGGATCACATGCTTGTTAGTGATATCCTTAATAACCACAAATAGAGCCTTGACAAGCTCTCCTTTTCCATACCCCCTGACATTCGAAATGTCATTCTTAGTACTCACTTAAGTCCTCAAATTTTGCCAAAGATAGAGCTTACTGGAAACTATCCAAAATGGTGTTTTTAATATAAAGTCTGCTATAGAACTTCTAGCACCACCTAATGATCCTCTCATGAACACATCGTGGATTTGAAAACTCAAAATTCCTAGGAAAGTCTGCTATTTTCTCTGAGTTTGTCATCACAAGAAGCTCCCTACTGGGTCCTACCTCAGGCACATAGGCCTTAATATAGATGATGTGTGCCCAATATGTAGGAATAATAAGGAAGATATCCATCACCATTTTTCTAACCTGTTACATTGCAAAAAACTTCTGGGGGGAACTTGGTGTCACCCCACCATCCGCCACTGATGATCATTGGCTAAACTCCATTATATTGCTAAACCCTATAATCTCATTCAAAGCCCATAAGTGGGAAGATATCTACCCCTTTTGCCTTTGGAATATCTGGCTAAACCACAATAACAATAACGTTAATAATTTCTCCAATGGGGTTTTAGTCGCACTAACGCTCAACAAAGCTGCGGAATTCAAATATCTCACTGGTTACAATCATACTCCATTAAAAACAATTACTATACCTATCAAATGGCAGAAACCTCCTAAAAAATTTTATAAGCTCAATTGTGGTGCTTACACAAAAAAACACCAAGATTGGTGGATTGGGAGGAATCATCCGTAACAGTCATGGCAAATGGATAGTGGGTTACCAATAATTAACTACTGTCATTGGCAACACACATGCGGAACTTTTGGCTCTAGAAGCAGGTATAAAAGTGGCGGTCCAATTCAAGCTTCATCCTTTGGAGATTGAAACTGATTCTACAGAGGTAATAACTCAATTTTATGATCACTTTATCTCCTCATACAGGTGGTTAATGGCACAACTGGGAGAACCAATACTCCGGCATAACTTCCGAGAAGCTAACTATGTAGCTCATCTTTTGGCAAAAATAGTAAGAAGCTAAAGTCTATGAATAAAACAGTCATTCATCATGCACCAACACTGGAAGCGGGGGCATCTTTGAAGAATGATGTTGTGGGAAAATAATACTTTAGGTCTATGTCAGAAGAAGTTTGTAATAGTTTAGCTAATATGGGTAATGTTAATGCCATGCAAAACTCTAGTACTTTGGTAAGCCCTGTCAGTTTCGATCCCAATGGGATGGCTGATAGAGCCTTTTGTAATATTACGTAGTTTATTAATAAAGTTGCTTATTTACAACCAAAAAAAATTATAATAATACTAAGTTTCGATTAAATTGTTATTTCATTATATAAACTACGAAGAATTTTAATCCTACACATAAATAAATACGTATTAAATTGAATTACAAAATTAGACTAGTTAAGCCCACATCCAAAAATATTCTAACAGAATATGCATTTAGAAGGAACTCTTGCAAAAATTTCAAAAGGTTTAAATGTGTCTCCAATAAATTTATCACCTAATTGTACAAACTAAATAATGACTTTAAAAGTAACGACTTAACTATTAGATGAATCGTATTAAATGTTGAAACTTGTCAGAATTGATATCATCTAGTGTCATGCCTACTTAGTTTATTGAAACGTATTCTAAGTAGAACAAATTTATACTAGAATATATTAATTCAACTTATTTATTCTATGCAAATATACTTACGTGTCTAAAGTTTTTGTGAGTAATATTAAACACTAATTTATCATCGCACTGCACATAATTCTTTGTCTGATAATTATACATATAGAATATTAATACACGATTATGTACTGCACTAAATTTTTCATTGATAATAATTCTTATCATTCTAATTCACTTATTTCTATAATAGTTTTCATTATGTCGAATTTGTCAAAGCTTGAATTTATGACACTTGACATATCTGGGAATAATTATTTGTCATGGTTACTTGATGCTGAAATTCACCTTGACGCTAAAGGTCTTTGACACTATTAAAGAAGAAAATGAAGCTTCAAGTCAGGATAAGGCGAAAGCCATGAATTTTCTTCACCATCATCTCGATGAAGGATTGGAAAGTGAATAGTTAACCTTGAAGGATCCATTTTAATTATGGACTAGTTTGAAGGAACAATATGACCATCTAAAAGCCACAGTATTGCCAAGAGCTCGTCATGAGTGGATCCACTTAAAGTTACAAGATTATGAGACCATAAGTAAATATAATTCGGATGTATATAGAATAATTTCCTACTAAATTATATGGGGAACCTATGAATGATAAGGACATGCCGGAAAAGACTCTTTCCACTTTTCATGCCTCAAATATGGTGTTACAAAAGCAATACCGTGAAAATGGCTTTAAGAAATATTTTGAGTCAATTTCTTGCATTTTGATGGCTGAACAATATAATGCCCTTTTAATGAAAAATTATGAAGTCCGCCCCACTGGATCAGCTTAATTTCCAGAAGCGAATCTGGGAACGATTGATCCAAAGTCTGAAAAAAGATAAAATAATTATCGTGGCCATATAAATATACGTGGGCGTGGCAAGGGAAAAAATAATAATCGCCATGGTGGTGGTCGTTATAAATAAGACAACAATAAGGGTTCTTGTCACGACCAAAATCCCGAACCTAGTCGTGATGGCACCTCCCGTGAAGACAAGGCCTACCAATTCATCCTTTTAAAATAATTATTTAACACAATTATAGTACAACATGGTTTAATAATACCAAATAGCGAAAGTATAGATAAAAATACAGAAATCCAAACCAACACAGCCCTAACCGGGGTGTCACAAGTCACGAGCATCTATAAAGATGAAATTTACATTTACAAGTCTAGAAGTACACTGAACAGGAATAATGAATGTCATAGAAAGAAAACGGTGCCGCGAACGCTGGCAGTCACCTCGCTAAGCTCTTACAACTCTGCCTCCAAACAGCTTATACCCGCTGCCGGGTGAATAAATACCTGCAACTTCACACGAGGTGCAGGGAGTAAAGTGAGTACTCCAACTCAGTGAGTAATAAGGGTAAATAACAACTGAGCAGTAAGAAATCACGTAAAGCAAGCCATCATGCTATATAGGAGCAGTGTAAACCCTTTGAGAAAAACAGTGAAACTGTGAAATCTTTAGAAATATCTTAGCTCAGTTTAAAACCTCTTTTGAAAATGTCTTTTTCCAATAGTTAAGAAAATGAATGCAAAACAAGTAGTGCAAACAAGCACAGAAGTCAGCCCCTCGGGCATAACACTCAGTTAACAGATAACGCTAGGAAATCAGGTAATTATTGCAAGAAGTAGCATAAAAGCCAATGAAATAAGAGTGAAGAAATATTATGACAGATAATACAGATAAGAACAAATGCATGAGTGCAATGCAATGCGTATGACGGTACACTCTGGTACCCACTACAGCATGCAGCCCGAGCCATCCATTTATTTATCGTCGACGGCGCTCACCGGGGGTGTGTACAGACTTCGGAGGGGCTCCTACAGCCCAAGAGCAATATCAAGCCATCTCGTGGCATCAACTAGGCCCTCGGCCTCAATATCAATATAATCAACCAGGATCTCGGCCTCAATATCAATATAATCAACAAGGCTCTCGGCCTCAACTCGACTACATATGACACGGATAATGAAGTATGTAGAAACAGAAAATGGGAAGAATGGGCGGTAACTCACGAGACGACGGGTCGGGTCGTCACATCCTCCCCAACTTAAACAAATGTTCGTCCTCAAATTTGCCCGGAGTTGTTACAAAAGCCAAACAATCACTGAATAACCTTACCATGCATAAACCCGGGGGTGATTCCACATCACCCTATCTCATATAGGTCCGACAACACATTGTAACTGAAATTTTGCAATCCATTCTAGCCCATAAGCCATAGGACCACATTTACACTATTAAAATATTTCATATGATCAGAATCCCACATTTATACTGTGAATAAGCCCAAAAAAGTTGTAACAACTCATGTCTGCAACCTCGGTGCAATTACATAACATAACACATGACTCAAACGCTTGCAGCGATAACTTCTAATCACAGCAGCTGCACGCAACAATCGACTACCGATAGAAAACCTCTTATCAACTAAGGTCTCATCCCAATACCTTCATATACTGCAGATGATAAATAAAACACACAGTAAGCCATAACCATTTCACAAATCAACTATTTATGAGGTCAGTTCTCCTTTGGCAAATACTACATCAATTCCTGAGCCGAAGCTCGACATTATCCTTCCAACATACTGAAATTAAATCTGTTCGTACTCATTAATGATTCCAATGATCTCTTCTAATCCAACACACTACTCTGGTGACATTACACATCAATACATGCCTAAGCCACAACTCGCACAATACGCAAGCCGATAAGCAACAGTCCGAGTATACTAAATTCGTGAAAATAACTCAAATGAAAGAGATTTACCACAAGAGAATCATCATACTCATGGAGAAGTACATAATACAATGTCATACCAGTAAACCTCACTACTACATCATCCGGCTACCCCAGAAAGAGAAAATACCTCAAAGAAGAGAACCGCTTTGCAAGTTCCACAAGTACCACCCCCACGATATACTATGAGCTCGTAAATCACAGTGGAACCCAGATACATGAATAGATTAATAGTAACCAGCTCTTCTATATCTCACATTGACATCAACCTCACGAGCAACTTAGTTGCCAACAACATAATCCACCTGGCACGGTCACAGACCTCCAGTCCAAGCATATCATATAGGAGCAATCCAACAAGTACACCTGTATATGCTAAATGAAATAAGATTCTCATGCTCCTGGACTGGCATAAATAACACTCTATATCGTAGGCATGAGCAGGCTATGTTGTCACAACTCAAATCAGCAAATTAACGCAGAATAGCAATTACCAAGTTTGTTCTGGAATCTAGCATCTTGGAAATCTCAAGTATTGTCCAGATAGTTCTTAACAAAGTTACAAATATGAGAAACATTATACCTTTAAGTTCAATATCCCACTCTACGTATATCATAGCATACGCATCTTCCGAGCATGAATATTGACTTGGTGCTTGCACACAGGTTCAAACCTCACATATATTCGCGCTCACAGCACATAGTTATCACCATCAATTAGCTCGACTAGTGCATCCAAAGAGTTTAGATAAAATACTCACCTCAAACATGCCACAATCCCGAAATAGTATATTTTTGATAACTCTCCATCTCCTAATTCATAGATCACATAAATCACAGTAACTAATCACAACCTCAGCACTCAAATGACTAACACATCCCTCAAGTACGATCATCCCATGATAATTATTTTCAACATTTTTCTACACGACGTAGCAAGATTGAAATATTGGTAGTCGATCAACCAAGTGAGCGTTGAAATGCCAATAAACATCTGTTAATCAAAAAATAATGTGCACCCTTCTCAGGCCTTACCGAGAGGTTATAACATTCCTCTTAATACTTGAAACTAACTATTCCATCCAGAACTCGTGACCTTCCCTTTAAGAATGAACTGCCACCTTGCACATGAAAATATTGAGCATGTACCATACGCCACGTCTATCATTCCATCTTATCGCAAACACAAAATATTATTAGAATTTCTGGTCTCCTATTTAGGAGGAGTTCATAATATACAATATGATACGCGCACCGGTAGAAGATATCCGGCTCGAACCATGGTAAAAATCATCAAGAAAACTTTCAAATCTGCTCGCACATAACCAATCTATCAAAACAGAATTCCTCTGGCTTAACCAGGCCATGTAGGTTACCAACCCAAAGAATACCGCCTGTAATCAATGCACATTCTCATTTTGCCATCCTTCTTCTTCACAAATAAGACTGGTGCACCCCCAAGGTGACACACTAGGCCGAATGAACCCCTTTTCTAGGAGTTCCTGAAGCTGCTATTTCAATTCCTTCATGCACAGGTAAAGAAATGGGCTGAGTGCCCCGCACCAAGTCGATACCGAAATCAATATCCCTGTCAGGTGTCATGCCCGGCAGGTCTGCAGGAGATACATCGGGAAAAATCCCTCACAACTGGGATAGAATCAATACTAGGAGTCTCAACTCCAACATCTTGCACAAAAGCTAGATATGACAGACAACCCTTCCCAACCATACGTTGGGCTTTCAAGAAATAATTTACTCTGCTAGGAACATAATCAGTCACACCACGCCCATCGATCCTCGGAACACCCGGAATAGCCAAAGTGACTGTCTTAGCATGACAGTCTAGAATAGCATGACGCGGAGATAGCCAATCCATGCCCAGAATAACATCAAAGTTTACCATGCTCAACAGCAATAAATCAACTCTGGTCTCCAACCCAATAGTCACAATACAAGACCGATACACATGGTCTACAATAATAGTATCGCCCACTGGGGTAGATACATGCACAGGTAAAGCAAGACACCCTTGGGTAGTACCCAAATGATGAGCAAAATATGAGGACACATAAGAATAGGTGGAACTGGGATCGAATAATACAGAGGCATCTCTGTGGCAGACTGGAACAATACCTGTAATGATAGCATCTGAAGCAATATTATCTGTCCTGCCTGGAATAGCATAAAAATGGGCCTGGCTACCGCCTGGTCAACCTTAACCTCCGTAAGCCATAACTGAGTCACCAACACGCCTCAAACCGGAACCAATATAGCACCTAACCGTGCAATCAACTTAATTAATAGCAAACTCCCCAACTTGGCTCAAAGCCATAGATCAAAACGCACTCAATAAATCATAACACATATACTCTATTGTTGCTGTAATACCATAGTGAGATTGAACTCACGCCTTCATAAGCTTGTGGAAACATAAATCATCTGGAATTTTAACTTTTCTGCAATTCTTGCATTCACTCACACAACAGTTAAGCCCACTCTCTAGGCGGCCCAATTTTGATTTCAACGCATATTCTTCACTTGTAAATGAGATCTTCTAATAGACAACATAAGGATCACACCACCTTAGAACACTCCGCAGGACATAACCCACCTGTTTTGCCTCCAATTAACATTTTGTATACCTTCCACTGTCATACACATTACACCGTCACTTAATCTTCCTGAGTCTAAACTCATACCGTAACATGAAATTTACTTCACTCCAAATAGGAGACATGAAAAGATTCTTCACGCACCCATAACTCGGGGCTACACATCCAATCACAATGAAAATCAAACACTTAATAGTTCATCTATCATCTTGCAGCCCTTCCAAGCCATATAGATACATCTCGCAGTACTAACATACTCATCGCGTAGCTATCCAACCATCATTCCCACTAATAGGGATAATACCGGACATATAAGTTCAAAACACTTGCTCGCACCATCAACACCTTGGTGCTCAAGCCATAGGCAAAGATCCGGCCTCAAGTCCTCCAGATTGGCATAACATTAAACTCACATAGATCATGTCTCGCCCTTCGATCGGGGAATTACAAGTCATCAAGGCACATCTAATATTGAGCGCTCGTTTGCGCATACGAACACGTGGAAGGAATTGTAAGAGTTACTTTTTCAAGCTGAATCAAGGACGCACGATAAGAATTCAAGAATGTGAAGTTTTTCCTAAAGGTTCTACAGCCTCTCGAGGATAAATACAGACGTCTCTGTACCGATCCGCGAGACTCTACTAAACCTGCTCATGACTTATGAAACCTAGTAACCTAGGCTCTGATACCAACTTATCACGACCCAAATCCCGAATCTGGTCATGATGGCGCCTCTCGTGAAGACAAGGCCAACCAATTCATCCTTTTAAAGCAATTATTTAACACAATTATAGTACAACATGGTTTAATAATACCAAATAGCGGAAGTATAGATAAAAATATGAAAATCCAACCCAACACAGCCCTAACCGGGGTGTCACAAGTCACGAGCATCTATAAGGATGAAATTTACATTTACAAGTCTAGAAGTACACTGAACAGAAATAATGAATGTCAAAGAAAAAAAACGGTGCTGCAAACACTGGCAGTCACCTCGCTAAGCTCTTACAACTCTGCCTCCAAATAGCCTATACCCGCTGTCAGGTGAATAAATACCTGCAACTGCACACGAGGTGCAGGGAGTAAAGTGAGTACTCCAACTCAGTGAGTAATAAGGTGAAATAACCACTAAGCAGTAAGAAATCACGTAAAGCAAGCTATCATGCTATATAGGAGCAGTGTAAATCCTTTGAGAAAAATAGTGAAACTGTAAAATCTTTAGAAATATCTTAGCTTAGTTTAAAACCTCTTTTGAAAATATCCTTTTCCAACAGTTAAGCAAATGAATGCAAAACAAGCACAGAAGTCAGCCCCTCGGGCACAACACTCTGTTAACAGATAACGCCAGGATATCAGGTAATTATTGCAAGAAGTTGGATAAAAGCCAATGAAATAAGAGTGCAGAAATATTATGACATATAATACAGATAAGAACAAATGCATGAGTGCAATGCAATGCATATGACGGTACACTCTGGTACCCACTGCGGCATGCAGCCCGAGCCATCCATTTATTTATCGTCGACGGCGCTCACTGGGGGTATGTACAGACTCCGAAGGGGCTCCTACAGCCCAAGCGCAATATCAAGTCATCTCGTGGCATCAACCAGGCTCTCTGCCTCAATATCAATATAATCAATCAAACTCTCAGGCTCAATATCAAAATAACAAGTAAAAATCTGCCCCTCGAGCTCAGTATCAAAATGACAAGTAGAAATATATCCCTCGGGCTCAGTATCAGTAACTCGGAACAGTATCAGCCCCTCGGGCTCACTCTCAGAATAATATCATATGGTAATCACTGCGGCGCGCAGCCCGATCCATATATCCTCAATATACAGGCTATCGTCCTTACTCAGTCAACATAATCACATAAGCCACTCGGGCAACAATAAAACATGATGCTCAACCCAAAAATATTTTTAGTAATATCATTTCGAGTGTTTAAAGCATAATAACTTGGCTGAGTTTTTAAACAGTGTAAAATACATTACTGAGTTCAAATATATAGTTAAATCAGTGAGAAACTATGGACAACAATCCCCGAAGGGTTCAAATAATTAGCACGAAGCCCAAATATGGCAATCAGCCCAAATTATGATGATAACAAGTAGTTTCAATCAAATACGCAGTAATTTCATCAATCGGGACAGACTAAGTCACAATTCCCAATAGTGCTCTACCCCACGCTCGCTATCCAACGTGCAAGTCACCTCAATACAGTATTATGGTGTACAAAATCCGAGGTTTCAAATCCTAAATGCCTCGAATCTAGACGTAATAATTCGATTCAGTTAATAAAAATAATAGGAATTTATTCCATATGAAATTCTATATTTTCCATCAAAAATCTGAAATTGCACTCCAAATTCGTTCGTGGGACCCACATCTCGGAACCCGAAAAATATTACGAAATATGAAACCCCATCCAACCACGAGTCCAACCATATAAATTTCACCAAAATCCGACAACAATTCGACATCCAAATCATCAAATCTTATTTTCAAATTCCTAGGCCCAAATACCCGATTTACACCTCAAAAACACGTAATCTGGCCGGGAAATTCAATGATAATTCAATAATATTGACTAACAATGATCACAAGGGACTTACTCAAGAATTCCCGTGGTTGCTCGCTCAAAATTGCCCCAAATCTGAGATTGAAACTGAGAAAAATGACAAACAAAATGGGTTGTTCGCCCTTTTTCTGCCCAGAGTTTTCGGGTACTGTTCATACGTTTTTACTGTTCATGGGGGTATTGTTCATGTGTACTGTATACGGATACTGTATATAGCTACTGTTCATGTATACTGTATACGGTTACTGTTCACGCAAGTGCGGTCACTGTTCACACGTACGAAAAATGCAGAAATTATCCAGAAAATTGCAGCAGCTTTTCTTTTCACTAAAAAGGCTCTAACTCCATCATACGAACTTGGAATTCGATGATTCTTGTTCCTATAAGTCACAAATAATAATACGAAAATAAACCTTCAGTCGAAACTCAATTCGGAGTTCATTTGCTTAGTTCAATACCCATTTTACTTGTTAATTAATTAACTCATGTTTCGTGTCAAAAACTCAATCGCGACTTGATGAAATTAGACCAAATTTTCCAGATTACTCCTATAATTCATTATTTAAATTTTGGAAGTCTCGAAATCAAATTTTGATATCTAAAACTAAAAATGGACTTTTGGATCATTACATGTTTATGCTCAAAACGGTAAAAATCTTCCAAAAACTCTTCCAAAACTTATCCGAGTCTCATGGGACCCCGACCAAACATGACAACACACCCCATAACATCATTCAAAAATGTTCCAACCTTCGGAATATTCAAAACAACATCGAATCACCCTCGGATTCAAGCTTAAGAAATTCCAATATTACTCATTCGATCAAAAAACTAACCAAAACACGTCCGAATGACCTGAAATTTTACACACACATCCCAAATCACCTAACGAAGCTACATCAAATCTCGGAATTCCATTCCGACTCCCGGATCAAAATCTCACCTATCAACCGAAAATCGCCAAAATACTAACTTCGCCAATTCAAGCCTAATTCTACACCGGACCTCCAAAACCACTTACGATCACACTACTAAGTCAAAAATCACCTCCCGGAGCTAACCGAACCATCAGAATTCACATCCGTAACTATTCCAAAAATGGAAAGTTCGACACAATTGGGATTTTTTTTGGAAATTGTCGAGCCCTCTAACACATAAGTCAACTCCCGGTTGACTTTTCCAAACTAAGCCTTCTTAAAGAGACTAAATGTCTCATTTCTTATCAAAATCACTCCAAATCAACTCGACTACATATGACACGGATAACAAAGCATGTAGAAATAAAAAATGGAAAGAATGGGGCGGTAACTCACGAGACGACGAGTCGGGTCATCACAGTTCTTAGAATAATCCTTCAAAAAGCAAAGGTAATGATTGCCACTGATATGATATGAAAATCCATTGGGTACGAATTTGTCGTACACTTAAATATTTTTTCAAACTTTATCAAGCATCTATAAAAGAGAAACAAAATAAAATTGATACTCACTTGACTTCTTAAAATGATGTTGAGGCGGGCCCTATGAATAATCATGATAAAGTTGAAGCAAACCTTGCCTATAAAAATGATATTTTTGAAGGCCTTGCAGATATTACTCATTTAGAAAATGGAGATTTCTTTGAGCATCATAACTGAATACTTATTACTAGAAAAAACTATAATAATAAATGTATTTTTATGAAGTTAATATTTTGAATAAAACTTTCTATGTTGTCAGTATTAATTTCCAAAATGAAGTTTCTTTTGTTCTTAAATTTTTCAATATTACTTATCATGTATTTTTCTTCTTCTTTATGAATATGAAAACTTACCAGCCTTCAGTTGGCCGTATAAATAATAAAGAAGAAATATGTCTTCTGGATAGTGCTACAACGCACACCATATTAAAAGATAAGATATATTTCTCTTATTTAATTATGAAAGAAGCCAGTATCATAACAATATCTGGTAGTACAAAATTAATTGATGGCTCTGAAAGAGCAACTGTATTACTACCATATCACGACCCAAATTTTCTACTCTCGGGAGTCGTGATGGCACCTACTAGTAAAAGCTAGGCAAGCCAACTATTTGTATTATTTACCTTTTTTCATTTTAATCTTTTAACAATTAAGAACCAACATGTATACAAATAACAGAATTCAATAAGCGAAAGACTGAATGTAATATTTAACAATGATGACAATACCAATCCACAACATTAACTACCCAAAACTGGTGCCACAATTTCACAGACTGTCTAGGGATACTACATATAATGGTCCGAAATATAAATCCAACGCTATCTCTGAAATATATAAAAGAAACAGAATGGAAGAATAGAAGGAGACGCCAAGGCCTGCGACACCTACAGGACTACCTCGGGTCTCCACCACTGGACTGAAAGCAGCAACCTCGCTGTGGTCCAAAAGCTACAGCACGGAGTCTGCACACAATGCAGAGTGTAGTATCAGCACAATCGACCCCATGTGCTGGTAAGTGCCTATCTTAACCTCGGCGAAGTAGTGACGAGGCTAGGACCAGACTACCAAGTAAACCTGTGCAGTTAAATCATATACAACGAAAAATAAAGGCACAACTTTACAATTAAAGATAGGAAGGGGGGTCATGATGCACGTCATCACCCTTCGTGTTTTACACTCTTCCTCACCCAAGCAACAATCACAAAGCAATTTGGGCAAGGGAATCAATAACATCACAATAAATTCAAGTAACAACATAAAATCAATAAATAAACGTAAATATCACCATAACTCAATTATCAACACGAATCAGGAAAATCAAGGACATGTGCATGGCAACACCCTTCGTGTTTTTACTCTCGTCCTCACTATACGAATCAATATAAATGGCATGGCATCACCCTTCGTTCTTTTATCTCACATAATCACTCATATAAAGGCACGTAACTGTACATCGTGCGGCACGACATCACCCTTCATGCATTAACACTCTCTCACAAATATCATGCACGGCATCACCTTCGTGCTTTAACACTCTCTTACCAAAACAATGCACAACATCACCCTTCGTAGTTTAACACTCTTCCTCACTCAAACAACAATCACAAGCAATAAGGGCAAGAAAATAAATAAAATTACCATAAAATCCGGCAAGGGAACAATAGTACAACAACCATATACCGACAAGGGAAAAATACCAAAAGCAACAACATCCCGACAAGGGAGATAACAATTAAAGCAACAACATCCCGGCAAGAGAGAAAATATCATAATCCTCTTCTCCTTTTTCACATTTACTTCACAACTCGATTCATAACTTGAGTCAATGCTCTATAATGTTCAATTGCCAACAATAACTCCACAAGTCATTTCACCACTTGTGCTAATGCTCTTCAATGTTCAATTATCAAAATTACTTTCACAAGCCTTGTTCAACAATAGAAATATCACATAAGGCATGAACAATTCAAAACGGAGTTATACTAATCATAGCATAAGACTCACGGGCATACTTGACACCAATATATAGATACTCGTCACCATGCCTATATATCATACTCAACAATTACCACATAGCAAATAGGACACAACTCCTAATTCCTCAAGCTTAGGTTAGACCAAACACTTATATCGACGCCACGAAAAAATTCAAGCCTCAACTACCGTTTTACCTCTTGATTCCACCATCAATTCTCTTGTGTCTAGTCACAAGTTACTTAACTATATCAATAAATGCTAAATGAATCAATTCTAGTGCATGAAAATAGATTTTCTAAATTTTTTTCCCAAAAAGTCAAAAAATTGACCTCGGACCCCGTGGTCAAAACCCCAAGTTCGAACCAAAACCTGATTACCCATTTACCTACGAACCCAAATATATAATTTATTTTGAAATTGGACCTCAAATCAAGGTCTAAATCCCCAAAATTTAAAAAACATAGGTTCTACCCAAAACACTCATTTTTCCCCATGAAAACCTTTGATTTTGAGTTGGAAATCATGAGAAAAGATGTTAAAGACTGAAGAAAACGAGTTAGAAATGACTTACAATCGATTTGGAGAAGAACTTTTCTTTGAAAAATCGCCCAAGAGAGTTTATGTTTTGAAAGAGTTTGAAAAATGAAAGATTTTCGGCTAAGTCATGAATTTGCAGGTCGCAGATGTCGCAATTGTTGCAAACCCTTCAGAACCTACTAACCTCGCATTTGCGAACAGGGGCTCGCATTTGCGAACCCTGAGGATTCCAGTCCTCTTCGCATTTGCGATACTGCCTTCGCATTTGCGATAAATACATCGCATTTGCGACCAAGGCAGCCCAGGTAAAATTTGCATTTGCGACACACTGCTCACATTTGCGAGATTGCGAAGCCTGCAGGCCTGCAACACACCAGAAATTCCTAAGTCCAAATTTCACTTTGTGGCTATCCAAAACTCATCCGAGCCCTCGGGGCTCCAAACCAAACATGCACACTAAACCAAAAATATTATACGGACTTGCTCGTGCAATCAGTTCACCAAAATAACATTAACAAATATAAATTTAGCATCAAAATCAAAGAAAATCTCAAGAACTTTCAAAGTTTCAAATTTTACAAATAAGGTTCCGAATCACGTCATATGCCTTTCGTTTCTTACCAAATTTTACAGGCTCAACTTAAATCACATACAAGACCTGTGTCGGGACCCGAAATGAAAATACGGGCCCGATACCATCACATTCCAAACACAATTCATTTCCAAAAATTCATATATATTCCAGAGAATAATTTTCTTTAAAAATTTATTTCTCGGGCTTGGGACCTCGCCCAAGTCCCATATTTTTCTACGGACTCTCCAGGACCATCAAATCACGGGTCCGATTTCGTTTACCCAAAATATTGACCAAAATCAATTTAAATTTATTTTAAAAATAAAATTTATGATTTTTCACAGATTTTTACATAATGGCTTTTCGGATACGTGCTTGGACTGTGCATGCAAATTAAGGTAAGACAAAAAGGAGATTTTAAGATCTCGGAACACAAAATTTATTTTTAAAACAAATGATGACCTTTTGGGTCATTACATACCAGGAGGAACTATGTTGGCAGTTAATGATGCATTATATTGTAGTAGGTCTCAAAGAAACTTGTTGATTTTCAAAATATTCGCCAATATGGCTATCATATTGAGAAGGAAAGGTTGAATACCAATATATTACTACAATAAAAGCGGAAAAGAAGTATGTGCTTGAAAATCTTCCCGCATTTTCCTCCGGATTATACTACACTAATATTAGTGTAGTTGAATCACATGCCATAGTAAACAAGGGATTTACTAATAATTTTATTATTTGGCATGATCGATTGGGTCATCCCGATTATAATATGATGTGCAAAATAATTAAGAATTCACATAGTCAATCATTGAAGAACCAGAATATTCTTCAAACTAAAGAATTCTTTTATGTTGCATGTTCTCAAGAAAAACTGATTATTAGACCATCAGTAATTTAAGTTGGAGTTGAATCACCTGCATTTTTTGAATGTATACAGGGTGATATATGTGGGCCCATGCACCCTCCATGTGGACCATTCAGATATTATATAATTTTGATAGATGCATCTACAAGATGGTCTGCTTGTTATCAACCTGCAATTTGGCATTTGCGAGGTTACTAGCTCAATTAATAAGATTAAGAGCACAGTTTCCAGATTATGCAATTAAGACACTTTGTCTTGATAATGCTGGTGGATTTACATCCCATGCCTTTAATTATTATTGCATATTAACTGGGATAACAATTGAGCATCCAGTTGCTGATGTTCATACTCAAAATGGTCTAGCGTAATCATTGATCAAACGCCTCCAATTAATTGCTAGACCAATGCTTATGAGAACAAAACTTCCCATTTCAGCATAGGGCCATGCTATTTGGTATGCAGCAACTCTTGTGCAGATCAAACCTACAAGTTATCATAAAGCCTCCCCAATACAATTGGCTATTGGTCAGGAGCCAAATATTTCCCATCTTAGAATATTTGGATGTGCAGTATATGTTCCAATTGCTCCACACAATGCACAAAGATGGGACCCTAAAGAAGATTGGGGATATATGTTGGGTATGAATCTCCTTCTATTATAAAATATTTGGAACCTATGACTGGAGCTTTATTTACGGCAAGATTTGCTAATTGCCATTTTGATGAATCAGTATACCTAATATTAGGGGGAGAAAATAAGCAATTGCAAAAGGAGAAAAAATGGAATGCATTATCAATATCTCATTTAGATCCTAAAACAAAGCAATGTGAACATGAGGTTCAAAAGATAATTTATTTGCAAAATATTACAAATCAACTACCATATGCATTCACTAACCTACCAAGGGTGATTAATTCACATATTCCATCTGCTAATGCTCTTATTCGAATTGATGTCCCGGTTGGACAATCTATAAATACAAATGAGTCTAAGCCACACTTGAAACGTGGTAAACCAATTGGTTCCAAAGATAAAAATCCTCGAAAGCAAAAAGGAGCAAATGATCTAGGAGATCATAATACGGAGGCAATTGATCAAAAAGAGCCTCGTGACATAACAAATGGTAAGACCTCAGAGGAGGTCCAGGTACCTGAAAATGATAAGAATAAAGAGATCTTAATAAGCTATGTCTCTACGGAAAAAAGGTGGAACCAAAATATATTATTGTCAACAATATTTTTGCTTATAATGTTGTTGTTGAGATAATGCAACAAGATGGAGATCTTGAACCAAGATCTGTCGATGAATGTACATAAAAAAATGATTGGCCAAAATAGAAAGACGTTATCCAGGAAGAATTAGCGTCACTTGAAAAACGTGAAGTATTCGAACGTATAGTTCGAACACCTAAAGGAATAAAGTCAGTGGGATACAAATGAGTTTTTGTACGAAAATAAAATGATAATAATGAATTCGTTAGATATAAAGCACGAATTGTGGCACAAGGATTTTCGCAAAGACCTGGCATTGATTATATGGAGACATATTCTCCTGTGGTAGATGCAATCACTTTAAGGTATCTTATAAACTTGGCAGTCCATGAAAAACTTGATATGCGTCTAATGGATGTTGTCACAACCTACTTGTATGGCACATTAGACAACGAAATTTATATGAAAATCCCCGAGGGCTTAGAGTTCCTGAAACTAATAAAAGTTTTTGGGAAAATTGTTCAATAAAGCTTTAAAAACCCTTATATGGATTGAAACAATTAGTGCGAATGTGGTATAATCGCCTGAGTAAATATTTGCTGAAAGAATGGTATAATAATGATCCAATTTTTTCTTGTGTATTTATAAGAAGGTCTGGATCTGAATTTGTTATAATCGTTGTGTATGTTGATGATCTAAATATCATTGGAACTCCTGGGGAACTTCCAAAAGCAGTAGACTGTTTGAAGAAAGAGTTTGAAATGAAAGATCTTGGAAAGACAAAATTTTGTCTTGGTTTACAAATTCAGCATATGAAAGATGGAATTTTTGTCCATCAATTAACTTATACCGAAAAGATTCCAAAGCGTTTTTATATGGATAAAGCACATCCATTGAGTACCCCGATGGTTGTGAGATCACTTGATATAAATAAAGATCCATTTTCACCTCATGAAAATAATGGAGAACTTCTTGGTGATGAAACTCCATATCTCAGTGCAATTGGGGCACTAATGTATCTTGCAAATAATACTCGATCAGATATAATTAGTAAGTTTATTAGCAAGATTTAGTTCCTTTCCAGCAAAAAGACACCGGAATGGTGTTAAGAATATTTTTAGATACCTCCGAGGGACTATTGATATGGGATTATTTTATTCTTACGAATCCGATTCACAGTTCATTGGTTATGCAGATGCAGGTTATTTGTCTGACCCACATAAAATCTGATCTCAAACATGCTATCTATTTACTTGTGGGGTACAGATATTTCATGGCGTTCAACAAAACAAACTTTATCTGCTACATCTTTCAATCCTGCAGAGATAATAGATATACATGAAGCTGTCGAGAATGTGTATGGTTGAGATCACCTACTCAACATATTCAACAAATATGTGATCTTTCTTTAAGAAGATTCCAACGATAATGTATGAAGACAATGTTGCTCGCATAGCTCAACTTAAAAGAGGATATATCAAAGGAGACGGAACAGAATACATTTCACCAAAGTTCTTTTTCACACACATGGTGAGATAGATGTTTAACAAATCAGTTCAAGTGGCAATCTAGCAGATTTATTCACTAAAGCATTGCCAATATCAACATTTGAGAAGCTGAGACATAAGATTGGAATGCGTCGTCTCTGAGATATCAAATAAAGCTTTCATCAGGGGGAGTAAAATATGCATTGTACTCTTTTTCCCTTAACCAAGGTTTGTCCCAATTGGGTTTTTCTGGTAAGCTTTTTAATGAGGCAGCATTCAATGCGTATTACAAGATATGTGTACTCTTTCTCTTTCACTAGGCTTTTTCCCACTGGATTTTCTTAGTAAGGTTTTAACGAGGCACATTATCTTTTAAATGGACATCCAAGGGGGAGTGTTATAAATGAGATGAATGCATGTGAGTGAGAGGAATGTATTTGTATCTTTATAAATAGGGAACTTTTGATCCATGAAAAACATACCAAGAAAAGAAATAACAAAATCATTCACCCTTATATTTTGTCTCAATTCTTAATAAGAACTTCAATATTTAGGGTAAGTAAGTACCAAAAGCAGTATAGATAAGTAAAATCCATTTTTAAATAGTTGATTTGATTAGATATGATATATGACAAATGGACTTTTTTTGTGTTTTATAGGAAAAAGGTTGATTGCAAATCCTTGGATATTTTATCTATCCTGGCAATGAGAAATCTAATTGTAGACGATACATGATGGTCAGCCTCTTCTTGATTTGATCGGAACATTTGTATCTATATCCGCTTTTTAGGTTATATTTTAATTTGTGCTTGCTTTGAAAAAAAAAATTGCAAGCATACCCACTTTTTCGCGTAACTTCAACATACGGAGCTAAAGTAGCAAAGGCAATCACGCAAAACTTCAGCATTCTAGTAGACGGGACTGAAGTAGCAAGTGCGCTCAAGTTTTTGTTTGTAATTGTTGAACTTAAACATAGTAGCTGAAATTTTGTTCTCTATTTGCTGAAGTTTTTGTTTTTGTAACTGACAAACTTCAGCTCTAGCGCTGGAATTTTTATTTGTAACCGGCAAACTTCAAAGTCAAACATCATAATTTGGACAGATTCAAAGGCAAAGCTTCAAAGTCAAACATCATAATTTAGACAGATTCAAAGGCAAAGCTTCACAATTTGGATAGAATCAACAGTCGACGTTGAACATCCTACCTTCTAAATGAATTACTAGGTAGCAAAAAACATACCGGAAACAAGGACCCATTACTGCTGCTAATTATCGTATTAAAATCAAGGACCCATAACTGCTTTTTCCATTCAACATACCCAATTGTATTCACTCAAAATGCATACTGTGTTTCCTGAATCTCTTAGGACAAAAGAACAAACATGACACAGAATATTAGCATGCCCGAAATCCTGAGCTTTTAGTAACTTTGAGGAGGAAGGGGGCTGAAGTTTAAAACTTTTTTAAAAAATAAATGGAAGCGACCAAATAGGACGGCCCGTGCAACTTTTACGATTTGATCACTCACCTCCCATAATCAATTTCAAGTTCTATGCTCTTAATTTTTCTTGACAAAATTTCAGTTTCATTAACTGTCACGCCATGCTTTGGATACTTCATATGGTCTTAAATAATTTATTTTAGTGATCTGGGTTTATTTGGGAGGAATTAGTTTAGAAGAAACAAAAGATCCTAATGGATTTCTGAAGTGTGAAATTGATAGAGAAAAAACAGTAAAAATATGGGAACAATGTTCATCATTCAATCCATAAAATAAATTATAATACAACAAATTGGTACGAGGATAGACCACCAAAATGAGGAAAACGAAAAATATCAACAAGTAACCCAACCCAACCCAACCCAATTTTAGAGTAACCCTCGAAATACTTTAACATGACACCGCGATAGGCTAAAAAAAACCAGAGACAGGAGAGCGGGAAAATGAAACTCAAACTGAAAAGAAGTGCAATCAGCTGTCCAACTGTATATGATATGAGCAAATGAAACTATGACTCAGGTGCCTTTAACAGTGGTTGAAGAGCTTTGACAACAATACTCATATTAGGACGGAACTCAGCCTCATATTGCACACACAGCGCTGCAACAGCTGCCAACTGAATTTAAGCAAACAGGAAAAAAATTACCATTAACGACTTTTATTATCTTTTGGGATAGGTTGCTAAGTAGTATCTTATTTACATCTTTTGTCTATTTCCTTTTCTTTCCATCTTTTTCCGTTCTTACTTTTTCTTTCACTCAAGGTAAAGGAAGCTTTTACCAACAAACAAGAAAATAAGAACAAAACAAAAAAGAATGACAGTCAGATAGGGGAAGGGGAGAAACCTTAGCAACTCCTTTTGCAGGAACGTCTTTCAACTTTGGATCGACGCATTGCTTAACCTTATCTTCACTTAGTCTCGGAGTAGCCTACAAGCATTACAAATAAATAATCAAGCATAGAAAATAATTGTTACCAAAACAAAATGAGAAGAAATACAAGAAACTAAACATGTCATTTCGTGCAAATTGCTCACCCAAGTAACCAAACTCTGTTGTCCACGAGGCATCGTATGATCTACAGGTTTTCTTCCAGTCAAAAGTTCAAGAAGAACCACCCCAAAGCTATACACATCACTCTTTTGTGTCAATTGTCCTGTCATTGCGTATCTGTAAACATTTTTTTGAAAGTTGGGTTAAGATAAATCTCCTCAAAACAACAAACGTACGAAGAATTTGCCACTAATAAGCAGCAGATAGAAAATAACATAATAACATAGATCTCGACTTGGTAAAATAGAATATGACACAACGAGCAATAAAGTAAAATCTCATATTAGTCATTAAGCTCTGTATCAAAACTTTAGTATCTTAGTAGACAACTATTGTGACGAAGCTAACCTCCTTAAATAACAAAGCTTCAAAATTGAGGCAGCCATAGAACAAAACCTAACAAACCTGGTATTTCTATAGAAGGATGAAAAAAATAGAACTTGTTAAAGATTCTTTATGCTTATCAGCTTATGTGTATTTTGCACAAAAGCATATCCAAGCATTCCATCACAAATCTCGGTATGGTTTAGTAGCATTTTTTTTATAACGAGAAATCCCCGATTGTCAACACTGTTCGAAACTCGGTGAATAATGAGTCCGGTCATCTACTCTTTTCCAATTAAAATACCAAGCTTTTGTTTGCAGCAAGGTTCGAACCGGTGACATGCGCCTAACTCACAAATCACGTGTTGCGCTCTTACCACTAGACCAAACTCAGTCTAGTAATAGCATTTTGGTAAGAGCATAGCAAATTTCGCATAATCCCATCGCCTAAGGGATATTACTCGTGGTACACACAAAACTACTAAATCTACCATGTGGAACAACAGAACAATCATTTTGGAAGTTGAATGCTTTGATCTTCTAAATGCTTCGAATGACTTCCACACGGGCAAGAAGATTTAGTTAGAAGCTTAAATGCCACTTTCATTGCTCTCATCCCAAAGAAAATGGGAGCAAAGAAAGGGGGTGACTTTAGACCCATTAGCCTCGTGGGCAATTTCTACAAGATTTTATTGAAAGTTCTGGCAGGAAGATTGAAGAAGAATATCGGGAATTGATCTTCTCTCAACGGATTTCATTAAAGGCCAGACAAATAATTGGTATTTCCCTTATTGATAATGAATATCTTAATTCCAGGATAAAACAAGACATGTCAGGTTTACTTTGCAAATTGGACATTGAGAAAGCATTTGATCATGTTAACCGGAAGTTTCTCCTCTCTTTATTTAAGGATATGTGTTTTGCCCAAAGCTAGATGCAACAGCCTGTAGGAACTCGTCTCAAAAGAGCAATAGCCTCTCGGAGTTGCAAGCTTAGCAAAGCTAAGACATGATGGAAAAAAGGATCTATATAGGCGATACCAATTAGTTGGGAACTTGGGATAATGTTTTAGTCATGTTAGTATGTTTACTTTTGGGGAATCTTTTAAACCTTATAGAGTTTTTTTATTTCGGTAGCAATATAGGGAACTTCCATTACCTTTTTCTTTTATTTAGAATAGTGTTTGCTTGAGATGAATTTAAATGTAGAGATATGTTCAATGAGGATTCATGTAGCCGACTTTGACTTGTTTGGAACTGAAGCTTTGTTGTTATTGTGTTCGTTATCTCAGCATAATCTCATTCCACAATTCATGGTGCTTACACCAAGCCACAGAAGTTCTTAAATTGACAATACACTAAGGTACCTTTTAGGACACTGCAAGTTAATGCCTTTTGAGTTTACAGCAAATGACAGTTAGATATCCCTGATTAAACATCTAACATAGAATTTTGTGTGTTCTTAACTTTCATGGTCTCATGGTCTAAGATGAGAAATAGTACGTCTGGTATACCACTACAAAACTTAGTATATAAAGTAGTATTATCCTTATTTAACATTTTATGGATACTGTCAAGAACGAAGATTGAGACCGAAAAGAAGACAACTTGGAGAACAACATCATAATGAGCCCTTGAATTATTTCAAATAAGAGATATAAACCGTAGCACGACTACTCTTAGACCCATACCCTTATTCCTGAAAATATTTGTCAGACGTAAATTCAATCTCTAATTCCTAATAAATGCATCTTGACGTCAAGACCTCCCTCATAACACATAATGTTTTTGTGTGTGCGTGTGTGTGTGTGTGTGTGTGTTTGTGCATATATCGAAAGCAATCTGAAGTCTTATGGGTTTTCCTCTCTCAGAACCACAGTTTCAAATGCTTAGCGCTAAAGATAAAAAACATATAATCTTAGCCGTCGTGTTTCGCCATCATATTCTTACAGATAACTTAATAAAACATAATGTTTGTGTGTGTGTGTGTGTCTGTGCATATATAGGAATGTATATCTATATCAAAAGCAATTTGAAGTCTTATGGGTTTTCCTCTCAGAACCACAGTTTCAAATGCTTAGCGCTAAAGATAAAATACATATAATCTTTGCCGTCGTGTTTCGCCATCATATTCCTACAGATATCACTCATTCCTACTACTTTGTTTTCCCATTTTCGCATTTAAATTGGATTTTTCTGGTCCAGGATATGCCTATCCAGAAAGAAACTTAATCTAGATACCTAAAAGAATACAAAATTCAGTAGCATGTTGCAGGAAGAAATGAGATCAGAATTATTCAAAAATACAAAAAATAGAAACTAAACTACGTGTACTGCCATGTAAGAAGACAGGACAATTTCGCTAAGTAAAGACTAGTCAAAGAAGAGTAAGGTGCAAGACATTACTCTGGTGCATGATAACCAAATGTTCCCAAAACTCGTGTAGAATGAAGACGAGCAGCCATGTCAGGAGACTGATTTGACAGATTAAAATCAGCAATTTTTGCTTTGTAGTCTTCAAAGAGAAGGACATTGCTTGATCTGATATCCCTGTGTATTATTGGAGGCTGGACCTTCTCATGCAAATACTCAAGGCCTCTTGCAGCATCAACAGCAATTTTTACCCGTTGCATCCAATCAAGTGTAGGTCCAGGTTGTGCTCCTTGTACTCCTTTCCTGCCTGCAAGTGTACAAACAGATCACAAAGCATATATATCATATATTCACCTTTTCATCAATCTAATAAATTTCCATCTCATTCAAATGATACATTCTGATACCATGCAGAATATCATGCAAGGAACCCATTGTTGCGAACTCATAAGCTAATACACGAAGGTTCCCTTCCACACAGTAACCAAGCAAATCAACCAGATTTTCATGCTTCAATCTTGAAACCATAGAGACCTTCAAAGAAAAAAGAAAATAAAGATCAGTGGGATCGGTGTATGACAGGACATGGAAGCAGTAAGGAAAAATTACATTAAGACACTACAGTTACCTGGCTCAGGAAGTCAGCATTAGTCTCAGGCTCAGATGAAACATCAAGCTTTTTCACAGCCACGGCTTTGCCATTGTTTAGATTAGCATAGTATACTCTTCCATAAGATCCTTCACCAATTAATGCCTTCGATCCAAAATTGTCAGTTTCCTCTTTCAGTTCATCCAAAGACAATGCAGGGACCTCTATAGTTGGTATTGCCTTTTGCACTTCAGCCTTGGCAGGAACTGATGCTTTTGACCCTTTCTGATATCCTAATGTGCATATCCAAGGAACAGATTAAAACCTATAGAACTCATCTCACAAGTCACACGCATATAAGAGATAAATGCACTACCAAAATTGCAAGGAATATCCTCCAAATTCAATGTGTGCACTACGAATTCAGTTGGCAGACACATATAATCCCCTTTTTGTGATTGGTCTAACATGCATACCTGATAGCTAAATGTAATAGGAAAAAAGTTACAATATTTTAGTCTTATTATATATGCTCACACAAATTCATGAGATTTTAGTCTTGTAAGTTGTCATAGTTATTCATGTATTTTCTTATTTCTAGATCTTTTTTATTACAGGTTGTGCCATTTGCTTCCGCTGTCCTATTACCTTGTTGGTGCTACTATTGTTTGTTTATTGCTTCCTTTTCACTATTCTTGAGCAGGGGGTCTATCAGAAATAGCTTCTCTATCTTCATAAGGTAGGGGTAAGGTTTGCATACATATTACGCCCAGACCCCACTTGTGGAATTTAACTTCTTTTTTTGTTGTTGTTGTTGTTATAAGTACAGTTAGGAAGAATCCTAGCTAGGTTGCTGTACCAACTTGACCTTTTTCTAGTTGTAGTACCAGCTAGACTCTTTTACCCTTTTTCCACTTGGAGCACCAACTAAGCTTTTCCGATAAGGCATACAACAATAGAAGTGAATATTTCCAGAGTATACAGCATACGAAGTCCCTGGAAAAATATGAATAGTATCAACAAAGTATTTTATCAATAATCAAACGGCATTAAAAACACATTAACAGGTCTCAGAAAGTGTAGCCCTAAGCCTATCTAGAGAAGACTCAGCGGAAGCAGCAAGGAACTGAAGCTGACAATGGGCTCTGAATAATTGTTTCCCTCATTTCAGAAAGCATTGAATTTCCTTTCCCGTTGCCATAATACTTCCCAGGAAGTTGAGTGAAATGCAAACTCAAGCAACTATCTGGATTTTCTACAAATATGTATGTGTATATATATAATATTAAGCAATAGGTAAAATGCTGTCAGGGGCATTTAGAGAACAACAAAATGGGTACAATGTTAAATACTTTTTGCTTTTTGCAGTACTAAGGTACAGGATACTAAGTAGAGTAATCGTGTAAACCACCCACCAGACATTTTTTTGGGGGAAAAATAATAAAGTTTTATTAACTGTTTAAACAAACGCCCGTGTAGAGAAGTACACCAAAAAATAGAAAATCTGCAGAGAGGCATGGTTTTCTATGGATGATACTCAATCTTCTATACATAAAGGAACCTCATGGATGCACCAAAAGTAATAAAACTAACCTAGCAGGGTTACATTAAAATCTCCACCGACAGCCCATGGAACAGAAACCAAACCATAAACAGCAGCAGCCTCTTTCCATAGCTCTTCTATCTCAGGGTCCAAACACCCCAGTGAAACACATAGTTGAATCCAGAATTTATATTCCATGAAGAAAGCAATTGATTGTGCCAACATAAGCTTATCATTGCATTTCCAATTTCTGTTATCCCAGAAAATTACAATTCCCCCCCTGTTGTCTTGAGCTCTCATCTCCACCCACTCAGCCCATCTGGAACCCCCTAATTGCTTAATACAATTAGGTGAAATACATAAACGGCCCATTCAAGTTGTCCTTAACGACCAGCTAAACACCTCAAGTGAGCCTATTTTCAATTAGACCCTTTATTTATTTACAAAAGAAGATCAGCTAAATGCCCGACCATGTCAGCCCCCACTGCGTGAAATTCACTCTCTGGGACGCGAGTTGCAACCTAAAATTAGGTTGTTTTTTTTAATTAAAATAATGCGGACCCCACTTAATTTTCACACCCAATTCTCTCCTCCACCATTCAACACCCTCCTCTACCCTAAATAACCTTTGCCTCCATTACAAAAGAACAAAATTACCAAATATATCATCACATCAAATTCAACAAATTTTTTGTTAGCGGAAACGTAAAAGAAAGAACACAAGATTTAACGTGGTTCGGATCAAAATAATCCTACGTCCACCAGAGAACAATTGCCTTTCTATTATTTACAAAGGAAGGGGAGATTTCCCAATTACACTTAAGAGA